>VZTO01012845.1:0-78084 GCA_013400615.1 Syrrhaptes paradoxus
AAGTGAGTCCCCCAGGGCTGGGGCTCTCCCAAAAGCTCCTGCTCCCGGGGGGGTTGGAACCTGATGATCTTTAAGGTCCTTTCCAACCCTAACCATTCTACGTTCCTATGGTTCTATGACCGTAAAGCATCCAGGAACCTGAGAGCAGCCCCTGGGCTGGCCTGGCTTCCACCGAAAGCATCCGTGCGCTGGGCAGCCCTCACTGCAGAGGACCTGCAGCGACTTGCTGCCTCTTGCCTCACTGTGCCAGGGTAAAATTTAGCTCCAGACCGCGGTCTGCATCTCATTTACAGCCCACTTGATTGCAGAGGTGCCTTGTGCCACGCTGGCGGTGTCAGCAGCGGGTACGTGGGCGGCACAGGTTGGCTCCAGCAACCCCTCCTCTCCCAAACACGCTGCTGGGAACCCGTCCCTGCAAACGCCGCCTGGGAAGATTGATGCAGAACGTGATCTCATCTGGCTTCCTACCCTATCTGGCAATCTTGGGATGGTGCCTGAGCCCTTAATGAAAGCTGGCACACCCTTTGCAGCAGGAAGGGCTTGTTACACCCCCTTTCCAGGTGAACAAATCTGGGGTCATTGACTTCTCCGAGACCTCACAGGGAATCGGATGAGAGTCAGGCGTCCTGCCCCAGCCACCTCGCTGCAGCATCCCCGCAGCCCCGGTGCCACGTTCTGTCCCCAGGAGCCCTGGGCAGCCTGGCCCCGTACACGGCTCAATTTGCCCCATCGGGGCTGAAATGCAGCCTGGAGCTGAGGCCATGCCGCTGGGATGGGTGGTGGCTGTCCCTGTGCCATCGAGGTGTGCAATGAGTGGCTTTCCCAGGGGAGGGAGCTCGTCGGCCTGTTGGCCGTGGCCACCCAGGGCTGGCATCACCGGGGTGTACCCACCCTGCTGNAAACTGCATATATGAAGACAGTATCTGGTTGGGTTTTTTTTGGATCCAAGCAGATGTCTCCTGTGCAAACCCCTGTGCAAACCCCTGCGCTCAGGTCCCTGAGCAACTCCCGTGGGGAGCAGAGCTGCACGCTGACCTACATACATCTTTCCCAGGTGTGCTGGTAAACATCCTCTCCGGGGAAGAATAATGAGGGAGGCTCCTTGGGAAGCGCAGAAATGTGGAGAGACAGCCAGAGAACAGGACTGACCGGAAGAAATCCTCACCCTCCACCCACTCCCCAGCTGCCTGCAAGGAGCCCGTACAGAGCTGCTCCCACCAGTCCGATCCGCGCCCGTCGGCTGGTCGATGCAGGTGAGCAGGGTGAGTCTCCGCCGTTTCTTTTCATACTTGAAATGAGTTTTTGCATTTTTTTCAGGGCTATTCTGCCCCCCCAGTCCTTCCCAGCAAGGCTCGGGGCAGCAGGGGATAAAGACACAAGCACGAGATGAGCTCCCCAGGCTCCCTCCGCCCAGCCCCGAGCGCAGTGGGAGTGTAGACGCGGCACTTTCCTTGGCTGCAAGAGCTGATTCATCCAACCCGACAAGTGCCCGAGATGCTGCAGGGAGCTTCGTCCTTTTAATTTAAGTAGGGAGCGGGAAAGCGGAGAAATGGAGTGAATTAAGGTGAAAGTCCCGAGAGCGGCCAGGGTGGGGGGCAGCCCCGGTTTCAGCATCCAGCAAAGGGAGGTTTCTTTTTACTTCTGGCAAAGAAATTCAGAAAGGCTGAAACCTGACTGGAAATGTTTTGAGTTATCGGAAGGGAACGCAGGGGTTTTCCTGCGGGCAGAGCCACCCCAATATCCTCAAGTTTTGCTCGTCTCCAGGACCGGAGCCATGTCGAAGCTCATTAAAGCCATCACTGACATGATGGAGAGTTACCAGGGCAATGCCAGGAAGGGGAGGAAATCCGAATCGTTCAGCAGAAGTGAGTTCAAGAAGCTGATCCAGCAGGAGTTTGCTCCTGTCAAGGTAACTGTGGGCTTGAGGGTGCAAAGATGGGTGGGAAAGGTGCTGGGGTGACATTTAGGGGTGGCCAGGGGTGATGAGGGGTCTTGCAACACTCATTCCATGTCCAGGGTTGGAATCGGATCTCTCCAATCTTTGATTTTCCTGGGGGAATTTCCTTGGGTTTGTGTTTGCAGGGCAGCAAAGCTCCTACACACCCCCTGTCCGTATTTTCCTGCGGGGAAGGGGAGGTGGAAGGTGAGGAAGGGATGCCCAGTCCCACAGGGTGGTCCCCCCTTCCTCCCTGGACAATCCTGGGTGTGACACCATGCAACAAAATGTTGGTGTTGGACTCCTTGCAGCCTCTTCCACCCACTGCGACCATCCTTTTGGTTCCATCGCCCTTGCAATACAGGGACCCAGCCCTTGCTTCACCCCTTTAGCCCTTCAGCAAGGTCTGATGGTCTCCTGTCCTCTCAGAGGTCACCCACCAGCAAGTACCGATACATCACCAACCCGCCGGATTCGGACACCGAGCCCATGACCAAGAAGGAGAGGGGCTCCACCAAACACTGCGTGTACTGAAGGGCGACCACCGCTGCTCCTGGGGTGCAGAGACGAGGAGGTAAGGGAGACCTCAGGGAGCAGAGCAAGCAGGAGGAGCTCCCAGGTGGCACTTGCATTGCCTCATTAGGTGGGGACAGATCCTTCCTCGGGACCAGTGTCACCTCGAGGTGGTGTGTGGCTCCCCAGGTCTGCTTTCCCCTTTGTCCCAGCAAGCCAAATCCATCAGGGAGGATGGGATGGAGCCAGGAGCTGAGCTCCAGCTCTGCAGGGACCTGGGAAGTATTTAATCAACTCTAATAACTCCAATAAAATCTCCTGGTGCTACTGCCCAGGGTGGGCGGTGGGGTGGGATGCCAGCCTCAGCGGGGCTCCGGGGTGGTGACGGTGGGCAAACTCCCCAAAGGGTTTTCTTCTCTCTCCTGTAGGATCCCTGAATTTCCCCGTGGGAGAAGGACAGAGGCGACGGTGGGCACGGTACGCTCACACCTCCTGCCCTTTCGGGCTTTCTCTGCTCCTCCGGCGCTGGTCGGTGGTGGGGGAGATGTGAAGACCGTGCCCTGCTCCACGTATTACCTCCATGAGGCAAAAATAACCCCGGGTCCCTTGTTCTGTCCCGATGCTCCATGGGTGTCTCTTTGGGGTGCTTTGCAAATGCAACTGGAGGGGGTGGAGGGGGGCCAGAGTTGCTGTTTTCTTCTCACAAACACAAGAGCAGAGCAAGGGCTGATGTATCAACCCCTTCCTCCAGGAGCTCCTCTGTTTTTAATGGGTAGAAAGTGAAAATATCACTCGTCAATAGGGCTGGAATGAGCTGTGCAATTAGTTGACTCAGTAATAATGAATAAAGAGTGGCGATTCTCT
Organism: Syrrhaptes paradoxus; assembly: GCA_013400615.1. Classification (NCBI taxonomy): domain Eukaryota; kingdom Metazoa; phylum Chordata; class Aves; order Pterocliformes; family Pteroclidae; genus Syrrhaptes; species Syrrhaptes paradoxus. The sequence continues at coordinate 3,314 of VZTO01012845.1, forward strand.
AGGGAAAATTAAAGGTCTGTGGTCGGGAGTTCATCTCCAGCTCATTTGAAGCAAAATTCCCACGGGTTTTGGGGGGGAGCAGGAATGCACCTCAACAGCTACGAGGATGTTTCAGTCTCATAAATGCAGCTGGGGCAGCACGCTGGCTTTCTTTTCCATTAAGAAAAGGGAAGCCCAGCCCTCACTTTTTTATTTTAGGAAAGCTTTTACCCACGTCTGCGTAATCAACCTGCGCAGAGCTGCACGAAGAAACAGTCCCAACAGCGCGTGGCCACAGGAGACAGGACTGGTTTCCTGGGCCATGGGTGGTTGGGGGAATTGCTCCCAACATAAAAACCAATAACACAAAGCTGTTTTAATGGAAAAGATAGTAGAAGTCGTAGTTCTACTGGAAAAAAATATTGCAGGTGGTTATTGGGTCTGTAATATTTATATCCCCAGCTGCAAAGTTTTGGAAAGTTGGGTGAAGCCGTGGTTTCTGACAAGGATTCCCTTTATGGTCACTTCACTACACGGGTGCAGGAATAAATTCCTCTCTAGCTAATGAGTGCGGGATCCAGTCCTTCAGCTGTGACCTGTCTGAATGGGTTAATGCATCAGCCGTCTGAACCGCGATGTTTCTGCATTGTAAATATCCAAACGGGAGTTTTTCGGGGGCTTATTTTTCTCCTTCTTACATAAATGGTTGTAATACCCTAAAAAAAAGCAATAAAAAGCCTGTATAACATTATGCCTGTCTGGTTGTTGTGAGCCACCCAGTGATCCCCTCTCTGAGTGGGAGGTCGGTCAACTCAGCGTAAAAAATGTGGTGAAGGTCCAAGGGGACAGGGCAGGAATGCAAAGCCCTGGAGATCTGTGTGAATGGCCAAGGCAGGGCACGCTGTGGGATGGGGAGATGTTTTTGTGTTTTCCCCATTGCCTGGGACCCATCAGTGAACGGTGAGCACCAAGGGATGATCCCCACCGACTGCGGCTGGTCACTGGAGCATCGTAAGGGTTCAGAGAGAAACCTCCTCTGCACAACTGCCGTGAGCACGTTTGTTAATCCGTCTGCACCCCTACAGCGTGCATGGAAAAGGAGGAGGGTAAGGAAACGCCAACACAAGAGGGGTCTCAGGAAGTTAATGCTTTATTGTCTCGTGGGCACCTCATGGGGCCAAAGCACAGCCTGGTGCATCAGGCAGAGGCAGCAGGGAAGCACGAGTGATGCCCCTTCCCCAGGGAGCGATGGTTCTGGAGGGCAGAGGAGAGGGTTTGCATCCGGGTGACCCCGGGGCTTGCAAAGCTTTGGGGAGGCTGGAGGGAGCTGGTCCACGGCGGCTTTGCTGCTGGAGCCAGGGTGTATGGACACGCCATCACTTCTGCTTCTGCGAGGGCAGCTGGTGGATCTGCTGCTGCTGCTGCTGGTGCTGCTGCTGGTACTGGATCTGGGGCTTCCCGTGGCAGCCACCGCCACCACCGGAGCTGTGACAGCCACCGCCACTGCTGCCGGAGCTGTGACAGCCACCGCCGCTGCCACCACTGGATCTGTGACAGCCACCACCACTGCTGCCACCGGAGCTGTGACAGCCGCCACCGCCACCGCTGGACCTGTGACAGCCACCACCACCGCCACCGGAGCTGTGACAGCCGCCGCCACCACCGGAGCTATGACAGCCGCCGCCGCTGCTGTAGCGCTCCTGACTGTGGCAATGGTCCTTCTCCTGGCGGGAGCACATTGTTGTGCTTTGGGGTGACCTGTGGGGAGAAAGGAGCTGTCGTGGGCTGCTGCATGTCCCATCACCCCAGTTCCTCCAGCACCCCAGTCCTATAACTCCTGTGCTCCCCTGTTAGCAATCCCACCCCCAGCACCGCTGCGCAGGATTGATGGAGACCCCCAGGAAGGCTCCAGGTCTAGAGCAATGCCCCGTATCCATCAATGGATGATTTCAGCAGCTGGGTGTAGCAGCCCAGCGTGGCCGTGCCATGAGACAGGTCCTCGCCTCCCTCCATGCCCGCCTCCCTCCGAGCATCCCGCACCCCAACAGCGGGGCTTGCATCAGACCCGTGCTCCGCGTCCCTTGCCGAGTCCCTGGAGAACAAAAATCCATCCGTGTCGCCAGACTTACCTGAGCTTGGGAGGAAAGCAAGAGGAAGGAATGAAGGTCCGCGGGACAGGAGCAGTTTTATAGAGATCTGAGATCCCTTTCCCCCCGGAAATGAGACAGCTCCCTGTCACAGGGATCTATTAATTTAATACCTAGTCCCCATCAAACCGCCCTCTGTTTACATCACTCTCCTGACTCATTTGTGATGGGTATCATTCCTTTTTTATCTGTTTCCTGTGCCACATAAGTATCTAATTGACAGCATCACCTGCCCTTAATAGGAAAACCCGTGGGTGCCTGGGTTTCCAAAGGCTCACCTGCTCGGGGTTTGTTTTGTTAAATTATCGCAGGGTGTAATTATAGTCCCATCCCATGAACCTCTGCTTTTGGAGTCTAATCCTTGCTATTGAGCTAGCACCAGATAAATCCGTAAATAATCCAGGTAAAAAGGGGTGGAAAGTCATGCTCTCCTCTCCCTTCGGTGCTTGGTCTGAAAGAGCCACCACAGCCACGGGGACAGCCCGTGGGGTGAGGACAAAGTCCTCCTGGGCTTTGTCTAGGGAAGGGTCTCGGTTCTTCAGCAGTGGTTTTCTAGTTCCTCTCCTTGGTCTAAAGGGTGTGAATTCCCTCCAAAGGCATCTGAGCAGCCAGACGATGGTTTTGGGGTCTGCTGAAAGCCTTGCAAGCGCTGCTGTGCTCACATGTGCCTGGGCAAGGTCCCCGAGTGCTTCACTGCAATGACTATTTCCATCTTAACGATGAAGATCAGGAAATGAAGACTGAGAAACGAAAAGAACTGTCTGATGTTGCCTGATTCATCAGCCTGCCTTCTGGAGCAAAGCTGGAGCTCCACCGATGTCCCTTTTGCCCAGCCCTGTCCTGGTTGAACAGCTGCCCAACACTTCATCACCCCACAAGTACATTGACCTGTGAAGGTCGCAGCTTCTTATTTACAGGATAAAGGCAAAAAAAAATTCTGAGACCTAGAAGATAACACTGGGAGCTGTGCAAACAGACATGGAGATCCATCTTGCTGCCAAAGAGAAATGGTTTGGCAGCTCTCCGAGGGAGAAGGGGATAGCACCAGGGCTTGGACTCTGACCTGAAAGCCAACGTCTTTCCCAAGACACGATTCAATTAGTGCAATTTCGTTACGTTCAGCACAGCCAGTGGCACTGGAAATTAGCTCCTTCCTGCTTCTCCTGAAAGCTGTTGGGTGGCTCCTGCCTGGCTTCAGGTAAATGCCTATTGCCGGGGGGTTGATCTGTCCCTGGAGTCCCTGTGTCCTGCACATGGCCCGGCTTGAGCAGATGGGGACATGGTGACGATGGGATGAACGCTCCCCTGGGGCTGCAGGTGTTCCCAGAGCACAAGCAGCTCACACCGCTCATATCTGAAATTCTGGATGCTCAAACCGTGCATCACGAGCCTCCCAGCTGGTGGCGATGGCTGTCCGTCTTATCAGAGGGGTCATCCATGGGCAGGATTGCAAAACTCCCCTCCAGCCTCGCAGACCCGTGGCTCACCCCACACAAAATGCAGCCGGCATTTACCCTGCTGACTGCCACTGATGTCATAAAATTTCGTACAGAAACTGGTGGCTGCAGTTGTAACTAGCAGAGGAACAGGACAGACACCCACTTAGAGGGGTGTGTGTGTTGCAGGAAAAATCCGTGGGTCTGTTGGAGCAAGTACGTGCATGCATGGAAGGGACGGGTTCCTGTGCGGGCTGAGCGCAACGTCCACGGGGCTTCTCGCTATTGCTGTGTGCATCCCTCCTACCACCCCAAATAATAACCAGTGACTAAACTCTCAAGGACAAATGCATTTCTGTGCACGAGTCTTGTGCAACCTGTTTTTGTCTTTTCTGGAGGATATTAGCAGCAGTCATGTCTTGCTCAGGTCACGGGTGACGTTCTGCATGGGATATTGTGATGCTGATTTGTTTTTCAGGTGATGATTTAGTTCGTTCAATGAGAAAGGACACAGGAGAGTTCTCAGAATAACCAGCCACGTACCAAGTTTCATAGCGGCTGGTGTTTTCCTTACGGTCCCCAGCCCTCTGGATGTGTTAGTTTGGGTTAAAAGCAGAAACCACATCAAAACGGAAGCAAAGAAGCCTCTGTCCTTTTTTATTGTGGTTACAGGAAAAAAACAAATCATATCTCCAGGCTGCACACCCCCAACTCTCTCAGGCTGTCCTCGCACGGGAGCTGCTCCAGCCTCAGACCATCTCCGTGGCTCCAGCAGCTTCGTGTCTGTCCTGTGCTGAGGACCCCAGAGCTGGGTGCAGCACTGCAGGGGGGTGTCACCAGAGCGGAGCAGAGGGGGACAATCCCTCCCTCCCTGCTGCTGGGCATGCCCCAGGACACGGGGGGTTTCTGGGCTGCCAATGCACACTGCCGGGTCGTGTTGAGCTCCTCGTCACCCAACACCCCCAAGTCCTCCTCTTCAGGGTTGCGCTCCATCCATTCCCCTCCCAGCCTGTGTTTGTGTTTGGGATTGTCCCAACCCATGTGGAGGACCTTGCCCTTGATCTTGTTGAATTTCATGAGGTTGGCACAGTCCCGCCTCTCCAGCCTGTCCAGGTCCCTCTGGATGGCATCCCTTCCCTCCTGCGTGTCACCGCACCACACAGCTTGGTGTTGGCAAACTTGCTGAGGGTGTGCTCGATCCCACTGTCCATGTCTTCAACAAGGACATTAAACAATACGGGTCCCAATACCAACCCCTGTGGAACACATGCAACGTCAAATGGTCTCCTTACGCACGCATGCTGTGGGATGGGGGCTTTCTCAGGGGTGACTCCCCCTGATCAAGATACATGACCTGCTATAGACCCTGTATTGCCCTACAACCAGCTGCACCCCTGTAGCGTGCATGGAAAATAGGGCTGAAGAGTTTATAAGGAAACGCCAACACAAGAGAGGTCTCAGGAAGTTAATGCTTTATTGTCTCGTGGGCACCTCACAGGGCCAAAGCACAGCCTGGTGCATCAGGCAGAGGCAGCAGGGAAGCACGAGTGATGCCCTTTCCCCAGGGAGCAATGGTTCTGGAGGGCAGAGGAGAGGGTTTGCATCCGGGTGACCCCGGGGCTTGCAAAGCTTTGGGGAGGCTGGAGGGAGCTGGTCCACGGCGGCTTTGCTGCTGGAGCCAGGGTGTATGGGACACGCCATCACTTCTGCTTCTGTGAGGGCAGCTGGTGGATCTGCTGCTGCTGCTGCTGCTGCTGGCACGGGATCTGGGGCTTCCCATGGCAGCTGCTGCCACCGCTGGAGCTGTGACAGCCACCGCCACCAGAGCTGTGGCAGCCGCCGCCACCACCGGAGCTGTGACAGCCACCACCGCCACCAGAGCTGTGGCAGCCGCCGCCACCACCGGAGCTGTGGCAGCCGCCGCCGCTGCCACCGCTGGATCTGTGACAGCCACCGCCACCAGAGCTATGGCAGCCGCCGCCACCACCGCTGGACCTGTGACAGCCACCACCACCGCCGGAGCTGTGACAGCCGCCGCCGCCACCGGAGCTGTGACAGCCGCCGCTGCTGTAGCGCTCCTGACTGTGGCAATGGTCCTTCTCCTGGCGGGAGCACATTGTTGGGTGTTGGGTTGGCCTGCGGGGAGAGAGAGGAGCTATCAGGGGTTCTCCTTTCCTGCTTTTGCTTTTCCAGGGAAGAGCAATCTGAGTGAACACCTGGATCCCACAATAATTATTCAACCCTGCACCAAATTCTTACAGCACCCACAGGCGAGTCCCACCAGAGCCGTGGTCAAAGATGCTGGGAGCATCCAGCTGGGCAGGTTGAGCACGGCTGGCTTCCCAACGTGGAGCCATCTCGGACCCGGAGGGAGCAGAGCAGCACCCCAGAGCCTCCCTCCAAGTCCAAATCTCTCTGCTCTGTTTCAGCATTCCCTGCGCTCCCTCCTCAGCCCAATTCCCTGCTCACGAGCACCCGCGGAGCAAACCCCAGCCCAGCACCAGGCACAGGGTTCAGCCCGCTCCAAACCCATCCGCCTCCCGGAGAGATTCGGTTGCTGCCCCGAGCCCCGGCACCCCACAGCATCGCCGCTCTTACCTGAGATGCGAAAGGATGAAGAGCGAATGAGGATCTTTGGGACAGGAGCGCTTTTATACCCGCGCACCCCGTCCAGAAACGAAGCACCTCCCTATCCCAGAGGTCTGACTGTTCATTTAATTCACCAATGGCTTTTTTTTTTTTTTTTTTTNTTTTGCCTCCCCACTCTTCGAGTTGCTTGCGTGACTCACTTCACCTGTGCAGGGTATCGCCTCTCGTTATCGTTCGTCTTTCCTGTGCCACAGAAATATTTAATTGCCAGCCCTACCTGTGCTGAGCTCTGGTGGGTGAGTAGTGTGGGTGGCCCCGGTTTCCGCAGCTTTGCCAGTTTGTTTTTGGTGTTGATCACAGCTGAGGACCATTTACCTAAATCACACCGATCTTTTAAAAGTTCTTGAGGTGCTCTAGTCCTATAAACACCCATGAACCCAGAGATGTGCCTATAAATATCGTCTTTGGTGTAGGAGATGACTCTTCCTTGACTGCACTTTGGTGGGTACAACTGTTGGCTTGTTCCTCTTAACACCAGCTGAAACATGGTGGAGTGGTGAAGAGAGACGAAAGGCAGCTCCTATAAAACACTTTTTTTTTGTCTGTCGAAATTTTCCTGTTGTTGGGAGAACAACCAAAACCATTTGGGATTCTTATTTTTGGAAGGAGGAAGACCTGCCCTAGGTAGTGATCCAGGATTAGCCAGGTCCATAATTATGTGGGTAACTTTCAGCCTGTGAGTAACGCTGGAGTGGCAGCACCGCTGGTTTTTTTTCCAAGGTCATGAGAGGCTTTGACATTGCCACGTGGAGGAGGGCTCCACGGGCGCTGCCTTCGGTGATGCACGCTGGCCTGGGGTGGTTGCCCTGTTGTTGGGAGCTGGTAGACCTCGGAGAATTTCACCAAACTTGTAGGAACATTATTTCTTGAGCACTTTTCCCTGCTCTCCAATTAACTCATCATTAACCAACAAATCTGGGTGTTATTTTGGTGGTTGCACAGCCCCACATGGGCCTTTGGGCCAGGCTGGGTACGGCGTTTGCAGTGAGAGCTGATCACAAGCGATAGTTTGAGATAATCCTTTTGTCTTTCCTGTGTCTCTTCTGCGTGGGCTACGAAGTGTTGAAGACCACGGATCTTGTTTTGCCCTTTTCTGCCACTGCTTGTGGAAGACATTCCAGTATTTAAACAGGCAGCAAATAAACGAGTAAATAATAGCTGAGACAGGGAATTTCTATGATTTTTGTCAGGGCAAAAGTGCTCGGAAAACACAGTAAGGTTGAAGTATTTCAGGTGCTTGAGCATCTGGTGTTTTTGGTCCACCTCTCCTGGCTTTTGTTTTTCTTTCTCTGTGCTGGTTAAGTTTTTATGTTATTCCCAGATGCTGGCTGCAGTGAGATGGAGGCTTTGCCCCATCCCGTCTTTGCTAACGCTGTTTGAGAGACCCAGCGTCCTTCGGGAAGTGGCTGGAAAACAAAACCAGAGGTGCCTCTCCACAGCCTGGTGTGAGCCCCTGCTTCGAACGCAGGCATCCGAACCTCTGTTAAAGTCCTGAGCGATTCCCAAAAACCACATTTGCTGTTAGTGAAACATGGAGGATTTTTGGAAAGGCATCCAGACAGGGCAGGGTTAATGAATCAGGCACGCAACCTAAATGCTTCTTTTGTATTGCTTAACTGCTATTTTGAATTAGAACAGCAGCAGGACAAACTGTACCCAGATTTGATCTCTTCTGTTTAGTTGCGTTTTTTTTCTGGCATCAGAAGAAATACGGCAAATTCCCTCCCTGAAAAAAGATACTCTCATTTTTGGCTTTCATCACTCAGTATATTAAGTTGTTCTGAGTTTGTTAAGATCAGCAGCACCCAGCCAGCGGTCCCGGGCACCTCTGGATTTTGTGTCTGTCCATCTCAAAGTGCCTTGAAAATGGGATTTGCGATGGGGGCGTAAGGCAGATGCCAGACTGGCCCAACCAGCCTTTTCAAATGATTCCTCCACGGAAAGCAGGCAGCCTGCTCAGGGAGTCAGCTGCTGCCTGCACCCTTTTCAGCAATGCCAGATATTTCTAATCATGGTGACACATTAGACAATCATCTTTTCAAGGCAACATCCATCTCGTGAATGGCAATACCAGGCCAATCAATTACACAATTCATTTTAATTACCAGCTGAGAAGAAATTTATCCGTTCGTTGTGTAACGTTAGCATCTTGCAATGCTCCTGGCTCGACCCCGTGCTCTTGAAGTGCTGGGCAGAGGGTTTCTAGAAAGGCTTGTTGGGGCGTCTGTCACAAGCACGTGAAGGTGGTACCTTGGGCCAGAGGGCAAAAAAGGGATTTCTGACCCTTCACAGGCCTTTGCCTGTAGGACTTCTGCCCCATGGTTGTGCCCATAGCTGGCCCCAAGGGCTTGTGGAACGCAGCCCGTGGCATCTTGGTGGGTGGTTTTGGGTCTCCAGCTCTGTGGGAAGGTGGTGTGGAGGAGAGCGACCTGCACTGAAGAGGTCTTAGATGGCATCTTAAAATGCCAGCATTTAAAAATTTTTATTCCCTCTATTTGGAGTCCATAGGGGGAGAGTGTGGCGGTGCCTACCCCTACTGCTTGTGTCTGGGCGGGGTAACTTCAGGGCTGTTAAACAAGCACAAGGCGTCTTTGTGTTGTGATACGAAATGCAAGGTGAAAGAAAAATCATGGACACAAAACTCTCATGAACTCCAAATTTTACTGGCTCACACATTGCCTAAGATTGACACAAAGAAAACCACACCGGCGTGAACATGCAGTGTATTTCCAGCACCCACAAATAAAGTCATCAGAGGTACAGGACTCGACAGGGAAGGGAGAGGAGACATTTTCTTTGAAGATTCCTAGAGAACACACAAAGCTTTCTGAACTAGGCACCAGATCAAAGACATTCATGTGTACAACACACAGATAATGTCCCGATCACTTCATCTCTGAGGGTGTTTGATAAATTTGCTGCTGGTAATCCTGTGAGTTTCCATGGTAGGATCCACCACTGCTCCCATGGCATCCGGATCCTCCACTCCCATGGCATCCAGATCCACCACTGCTCCCGTGGCATCCAGACCCTCCGCTGCCCCCGTGGCACCCTCCACTGCCTTGGTATGAGGATTGTTCTTGCCCGTGGCATCCAGACCCTCCGCTGCCCCCGTGGCACCCTCCACTGCCTTGGTATGAGGATTGTTCTTGCCCGTGGCACTGGTGCTTGTCCTGGCAGGAGCCCATCTTCGCAGACCTGTTGGAAAGACCATCATCTTTGAGTGGGTGCAAAGGCAAGAGACACTGCTGTCTGTCAGCTAGCAGTAACAGATATTTAATGAGATGCGGTTACATAGCAAGCATAAATTCTTGTCATAAGCCAGGTTCTTGAAGAAGAGAGAAAAATGAGCAATGTCCCTCAGGATCAGGACAAAGCTGGTGGTCAGTAAAAGCAGAGAGGTTTGGACTTACTCTGTTCAGCAGGACTTCGAGAGGAGGCGAGGAGCTGAGAGAATGAGGAGTGTGAGATCTTTTATAGACAGCCCAGTGTTCTCCCTCCGGAAACAAAATGAGCTTCCACTGAAGGCACTTGATTGTTCACCACCATGAGTACTGTGCTAATTGGAGAGTGTTTCCACTGCTCTTTTGACTCATGGTCAGATCGATATCCTGCCTTTGGGATCACCGTTCCTCTCGTTACTCTGTAAAAATGTTAATTGCCCACCACACCTGGTGTGGTTCATGCTCAGGGATGGGGAGGTTTCTGGATGCTCTTGCTGCCTTTACCTAAAGCATTTTCCTGCTTCATCTGCCTCATGCAAAGCAGCCACGAGCTCATGTCGATGATGTGAAAATGTCAGCTGATGGGAAGGTGGGATAGTGGTACAGGCTGGTGGACTGGGTTGGAAAAGGATCCAGAAAATAAAACGGTCTTGAAAGAGATCAAATAAGAAGATGGTGGGGGGTAGGAAAAATGAGTATGTTTGGGCAGCTTGGGAAAAAGAATCTAGGTTGTGAGTGGGTGAAGGAAACAAAGAGAATTAAAGATGCAGGTATGAGGCACACGAAGGCGAGGGCAGAGCCTGGGGCTGATCGATGTGGGGGTGCCCTGAAAACAAGGAGCGTGAGCATCCTCTGCTGAGACCCGGGGGCTGACGTGGGCTGTCCGCCTCTGCCGGGGCAACGGGGCTCAGCCCTGGGGGGTTACTAAAGGAGTCAAGTTGTCTCTGGGCTCTAAAGCTGCCACCAAGGTTTGAGTTTGGGGTTTAGGACGATAGCAATGTGAAACTCCGAAGCAAACTCCTGCTGGATGCATCCAGTTGGAACGATGGGAGTAGGAAACCCCAGGTGGTGGGATGTGTCCGGGAAGAAGCATCAAAAAAAAAGTATTCCTGAGTAAAACAGCAAAGAAGTGCTGGTGTTGCAATATTTCCTCCCTCTGTACCTCTGTCCTCACCAATACATCGGGGAGGGCATCGGGATTCGCGTCTCTTGATTTAATTCTCTGCTTTGGGGAGAAAAGCGTCTTTCTGTGTACAGAGTGCACCAGACCTGATCCCAGCCAGGACTCTAGAGGCCACTGTAATGTTAACAATAGCACAGATCCAGTTTAAACAGAACACAGAGTCGAGGAGATTCATTGGTAACCAACGGAGCTGAATCACTTGAACGAAGAGATACATGAGGAAATCAGAGCGTGTCCGGGGATATTTCACAAATGGCAGAAGAATGAATTATTCACGATGAAGCACTAATTACACCCTGGATCACCCAGGTGGTGACAAACATGTTTATAATTTCTCTCGGTGATAACGACATCCACCCGAGCATGGCCTGGGGAGGATCCTCACGCGCATCGGAGACCTGGACGCGTGTATGAGGCAGGATCACATTTACCCTACAGCCGGTCTCTGAGCCCTACATATCTTCTGTGAAGCACCTAGTCTTTGGGAGAGGCTTCCCTGCGTCCCTTGATCCTATTTTGAGTGGCTGGCCATTTTTCCCTTTGGGTAATTTGTTGGTTTTACGGAAGGAACTGCTTTGGCAATTGTTCTAACGCAAGTCTCGAGAGCTGTTTTTTTCCCCAGTTTGGATCATGGTTTCTGGATATGTGGTCGTGGTTCTTTCATATTTCAGTTGCTGGTTTCCTATTTATGAAGGAGCCGGAGCACAGAAAAACCTGACATCTTAGAAAGATCTTTGGGGCACTCCAGGTACAAGTTCAAACCTCCAGATCCCTGAGAGGTGATGTAAGCACCAAGGTCTCTTTTGTTTTGGACAAGGATAGCTCGTGTGAAATCACTCTCATTAGAGGTTAGACAAATAAATGTCAAAATGGCTTCGGAAGAGCAGCTCCTGCCCTGGGGCAAAGGCAGCACGAGCTGCCCTCCTGAGGTGTCCTCCAGCCCTCCTGTTCACAGTCCAGCAAGCTCCAGAGGGGATTTGAAAGTGGATTTGGCCACTTTTCCCACCGCCCCACCCTTTGACATGATAGTTTTGCTGGCACCTCCCTTGCCACAGAAGTCCCCAAGACTTGCATGAGCCATGTTTCGTGCACTGGCACAGCTGAGCCATCGCAGCCTGAGCCTGCACAGCCCATGGGGTGGGCATCTGGGCCACCCCAGGGCTGGGCCAGTCCACGGAGCCATGCTCGGGGTGGGGACTGCGTGCTCTGCAATGCACCTTGGCATCAGCCTCTGCACCTGCGCGAGGAAGAGCCTGGCGAGGAAGGCTTGCTGCAGTGCCAGGGCAGAGCGTGTTGGCAGACCCTGTGTGTCCACCTACAAAACCTCCATCCCAGGAAGGGGCACCCTCCACCTGTTTTGACTTCTTTTCCTTATCCAGATTGTGCTGTGGGACAAATCTCCACCGTTAATCTTGCGAAGTGGCTGACTCTGCGATGTGTCACGTCCTGCAGGCTGGGCCAGAGGGACACCGGGAGATGGGGACGATGGAGGCTCTTGCCTGAGCTGGATGAAGTGCGAGGAGCCACCTGGGACATGACACTGCGAGACACCGACTCCGGATCCCTGCTTTGCCACAGCAATCCTCCCAGGTGATTCCTCTTCCAACCCAGCTCCTATCTTACAATGAGTGTGGGAACTTTTGCTCCGTTAGAGAGATCAGGTCCATCCAATTGCTCCCCTGATGCCTACAAACCCATTTCTAATTTCCATTTGATATGTATTCCTGGCTAGACAATCCCCGTTTCTCCCTGGGTCAAAGTGTCCAGGTCTGAGAGGTCTCACCCCTCTCTGGTCTTTCCCAACCATCTGAATGGCACCGAGCACCCCTGAGCACCGGCTGCTGCAGACATCCAGGTCCCACAGGGTTTTTTTGCATTTGTATATTAGTATTTGATTGCTGAGTTGCATAAAGAGTCTGTGATGAAAACTGTTAGTTCTTTCTCAACAAGGAAGTTGTCTGGAGTAGGAACAAAAAAGGCACCAGGTTGAATCAACCAGGAACCTCTATGTGAGGGTGAACAGGGGTGCTGCGAACATCACCTTTGGCCACAAGAAGTGACAGAAGGAACCCAAAGGAATGATGCAAGAGGGTTGTGAACCATAAGCTTTTATTGCCTCCACAGCTGCTGTGAAATAAGGAGGTGAACAGCATTTAATATTTCACAGAGACAGTGGGTTACATCTTCAAAACACGTTACAAGCAAAAGGACAGGAAGAGTGGAAATCCATGAGCAACAGGGGACATGTTGAACGTAAAGGCAATGTTGTGAGAGTGAGAAGTTACTCTCATTCAACCCCACTCCTCAATTCCCCTACTTTATCTTCCGGGCTGGCGCTTTGCAGACCTGCTGATGTTGCTGGGTTGGGATGCCCTTTGGCACGGGCACATAGCCTTGGTGCATCGGAGGAGGACAGGTCTTCACTGGCTGATGCTGCTGGATTGGGATGGACTTTGGCATGGGCATGTGGCCTTGGTGCATCGAGGGGGCACAGGTCTGCACCTGGTGATGCTGCTGGATTGGGATGGACTTTGGCATGGGCATGTGGCCCTGGTGCATCGGGGGGGCACAGGTCTGCACCGGGTGGTGCTGCTGGATTGGGATGCACTTTGGCACAGGCATGCAGCCTTGCTGCACCGGAGCAGGACAGGTCTGCACCGGCTGGTGCTGGGCGATGCACTGCCTTGGTTTGCTGTAGCTTGGCTTCCCTCCCTGATGCCCAGACCCGTGGCACGTCTCGGAGCAGACCGACCTCCCGTAGCTTTGGCATCCTCCTGATGACCCATAGCTGTGCGTGGGCCTCCTGGCACAGCTTGAACCCCCGCCTCCTTGGCATGAACCCGAGGGCTCGTGGCATCTCTCAGAGCAGACCGACCTCCCGTAGCTGTTGCATCCTCCAGATGAGCCGTAGCTGTACGTGGGTCTCCTGACACAGCTCGAGCCCCCGCCTCCATGGCACGAACCAGTTGCAGCATAGCTGTGGCATCTCTCGGAGCAGACTGGCTGGCGATAGCCATAATGCCGGTAGTTGTGCCCTGCCATGCCTTCGACACCTTCGTTGCTGCACCCAGAGGAGCAGGTTTCGTAGCCGTAGCGAAAGGGGGTGCGTCGGGTGTCCAGCCAGGACCCCGAGGGATCATACCAGGTTGAGTTCAAGTTGAAGTACGATTCTCTTCCAGAAGAGTATATCATGTTTGAGTTGTAGGGAAAAACTGAAAAACACATGGCCAGACAGGTTTTAATTTCCATCTCCGCAGTTTTCATTTAATTTCCCTTAAATCTGCTTTAGTAAGACATGCACAGGTCAACATTCCTTATCCTGAAAACCCGGATCTAAAGGAAATTCTTGCAATTGCCCAATACTGGTCACATTGTGTCCAAAGCCTCTTTCTGACCTTACCCTTGATTTTTTTTTTTCCTCCAACACCAGAAACACCCATAAGGCACTGCAGCACATGGTGGCATTGCTGTACATCCCATCCTCGAGTCCCCCAACAGCTTCTTTCTTGGCTCAGCCCACCACCCTCTAGCCCTTGCCTGTAGAGCATGGTCTGAAGGACAGTGTAAGCGTGCCAATTCCATGACCTCTTGAACCCAGAAACCCACCCAAAAATGAACCCGGCTGCTCCGGGATGTGTCTTACCCAATTCCCAAGGGAAGGCAGACGCTGACCAGGGGAGCAGACTGTGAGAGGCAAAGGGACAGAAGCCTTTTATACGGTTACAAGTCTTCCCCTCGTAAATGAAACACGCTGCAGGAACGAGGACTAAATTATTTATTGACAAAACATCTCCTCCATTTGGACGCTGTTCCCAGCGCTTGGCATATTCTGCTTGACTCATGCTGCGTGATAAGAATCTCGTAATTATAATGTAGTTGCCGAGTGCTGCACACAAAGGACTCCCATCGTCTAAGCCACACATCGTCTCTGTGAGTCGGGTAATAACGTACTTATTCACCATCTCGAGAGCACCGAGACACTGAGTGGAGGCTGACGGGTGACCTGTGAGTCAGGAGCCACGATGTGCACAGTGCTAATGTCCTGGCCCTCACCTTCTGCTACCCGTGAGGAGCGTTTCCAGGTGCCTGAAGCACAAGCAGGTGACTGGGAAGAGCCAGCTCAGACTCACCAAAAGCAAATTGTGCTGATGGGTTTCGATGATGAAGAGGTTGGCTCTGTGGACAGGGGACAGTGATGGATGGTGCTACCTCAACTTTGGCAAGGCTTTCAGCACAGCATCCCACAGCAGCCTTGTCGTTAAACTGGGGGAGATACAGACTAGACGAGTTAACTCCATGATGGGTGAAAAACTGGCTGATAGCATCTTCATTAGTGGCACCAAGTTGGGGCAGGTGGCTGAAACTCCTGGAGGATGAGACATGGGCAGGCTGAGAAATGGATGGACTGACTGGGGTGGCCACTGAAAAGCATCTTGGAGTCAAAGATGGACCAAAGCTGACCTGGAAGCGGAAAGAAGCACCGGCACGAGGGCTAAGCTGGCCCTTGGTCTGCGGGCTCTGAGTCAGCCCTTGGGGCACGGCGCCAGGGCAGCACCTGGGAACTGGCTTCCCCTGGTGAGCTTCGGGGAGGAGAGACTGGGAAGAAATCACCTAATAAGGGATTTCTGAAGGTAAAGTTCATATGAGTGGGTTTTTTGTCTGGTTAAAATCAGATATGAGAAAAATAAATAATTGCAGTTTTCTGCATGAAGAAAGAATGAATTTCTGTATTTTTCTTTCTGGTTTTCCTTCGTGGTTCCTAGAGGCTGTGAGGACACATTGGGGCTGTATTTAGACAATACAAAGAAACAGAAAAATGTATTTTAATGCACCTAGTGAAAGGCTTTCCTAGCAAAGTGAATAAACAGCATGTTATTGGCGTGCCTGCCAGGCGGTGGGGAGCTGCGGGAGGAGATCCTCATCCATCTTCCTGCACCGAGTGAGAGACATTCCTGGCGTGCACGGACACGCCTCGTGCGCTGGGGCACACGCTTATTATTGTGATTGACATTTATACGATGGTGCAGTGCTCCTGGCTGCCTACTGAAGGTGATGGCACAGATCAGAGAGCAAACTGTGCCTCGACGGCTGGCTGATGGACCATGGTGAAGTCCATCCGTTGGTCCTGCCGTAGGTAACCACAGTGGAGAGGGTTTTACACCATAGATGGAGTTCAGACTGGTGAAATCCCAACAGCCAGAGCTGAAATCCTCCAGTGTGGACTCTAATTTTGGTTTTAAATTCACAAGTTTCCTTGTGAGGATTTTAATGACTTTTAATATCTACTCATTGTAACACGGGTGATATTTTTGGGGTTAAAAAAAGGGAACCAAGCATCAACTACATTTTTTCAACTTTATTCTTGAATACACAGGGAGAAAATAAAGTTGTAGGAGCCCTTGATGCTCCTGTAGTCACGGTGAGTACTTTTTTTCCCAGTACAGTCCTGTCTCCATTTTTGAACAACCTTGAAATCACAGTCCTCTGAACTCACGGGAGGAGGTGGATCCATGGTGGGCTCTTTGCCCATCCTCGATCAGGCTCTTTCCATTCTGTTTGTCCATTCCCAGGCTGCTCACCTTCTTTGAAGAGGGGAGAACCATCTAGTCTACTCCGAGAAGTGAGTTGCGGATGATTAAACCCTATTCTGTGGCAGGTGAAGATCCCGGGAACGTAAAGTGCCGGTGCTGAGGTCAAGCAGGGGACTGCGGACCCCATATCCAGTGTGCAAAGAGCAGCAACGAGCCGTCAGCCACGGCGGCGTTGCATCGTGCGGAAAGCGGAGGTGGGACCACTGGCAGTTTGGGCAAGGAGTGAAGCATCCCCCACGCTGAGCAGGGCATGGGGACGTGCTGGGGAGGGGTCCCAGTGCCTTGCTGGTCCTGTGCTCATTTCTTCTGCAAACAGGGTGGCAAGAGAGTGACCTGCTTTTGCTGGTGGTGGCTGGGATGCGGTGGCAGGGGCACGGCGGCTGGGCAGCAGTGCTGGACGGGTGGGTGGCAGTGCTGGATGGGTGGGTGGCAGTGCTGGACGGGTGGGCGGCAGCATGGGATGCAGGGGCAGTGACGTTGCGGTGGCAGGGGATGCAGTATCACGGGTGGGCAAGTCTTCTGCACGGGGCATTGATCCACTCGCCTGCGGGGCTTGCCACAGCAACTTGTCTCCTCACTGTGCTGGGATGGGCGATACTGCTGCAGCGGCCGGCGGTGGATTTTCACGGGCGGGGGGCAAACGGGCTTCACATGGCTCACCTCCACCCGCCGCCGGGGCTTGCCAGGATTGCAGCTTTGCTGTGATGGGCAGCAGCTCTGGGGTGGGCACGGCTCCACGGGCTGGCAGCCTTGTGGCTTGCTCTGGCAGGACCCCTCGATGTCGCGGCTGAGGCTGCCGTGGTCGTGGCAGGGGGACAGGTCCATGCTGCCCACGGGGCTTTCGTGGCAGCTTCCCTGGGAACCGTGCCATGTCCCTCCCTTCTCACCGCAGACCGAGCTGTCGCAGTACGAGTCCTGGTCGCTGTTGCCTTTATGGTATTGCATCCTGTGGCGGAGATGGCCAAGCCCTCGGGGATAAACAGTCTGGGAAGAAGAAAAAACCCACCGACTTCTTTTTTTATTGCTTTTTCTATGGAAAAAAAATAAGGAATTCAAGACATCTGAGAGAATCCAACTCACCCTGCGACCGGTGATGGACGGGCTGAGCCTGGAGTCCGAGTCCTGAGGACAGCGCCGGGGCTGAAAGCTTTTATGTGTGGCAGAGCTTTCTTGGAAATGAGGCATGCCATGGGAATTAATAGCTGAGCAGTGAGTGCCACTTCTGTACATACATTTTTTCTGGCACTTGCTATTGGATTAATCAGCTGCAATTAACATCTCCCTTGATGCAACGTCAGCTTAGCTCTTTGCATATGCAGTGGCCATTATCTACTTAGTTCTCCCATTGGTCGTGCTCAAATATGCTGTTAGTCAGATGGGATCCTGGGATAAGGATACCTGGAATACCGCGGCACTGAGTGATGTCCCCAAAAGGAGTCTCTGGTGGCAGTGGGAAAACCAGGAGTCCTGGTGTCCGGTCCCATGCCCAGATGCCCAACGGATTCTGCATTGGTGTTGGAGCAGAGGTATCGAAATGGAAACGGTTTTTGATGGAAGAGGTGATCTCTGAGCACAGGATTCCTACGGACACCAGGACGTCAGGACGAGGGATGCCCCATATCAGGGTGCGGAGGGGTTGCATATTGCCCCGTTTAAATGAATTAATTCCCATCCAAGTGATGAGCATCTCAGTCAAGTGAGTGGGTACAACACCAAAAGCCTTTTTATGTGCCGCAAACCTGGAGCAAGGACGCCGCAAAGGAGTGCTGGCTTGATGAACTAAAAATTTCAGGCTTTGTCAAGCACCGTATCCACGTTTCTGATACTTCTGCTTTGACTCATTTTCCTTGTAACTGCTTCACTTTGCATTTCCGTGGATGGTCGAGACATTTTTTAAGTACCAGGGAAGTATCTCTCGCAGCAGCCCCGGACTGTCAGTGCAAAAGGTATTTCCATGAGCTCACTCTGCAGCAGAGCCTCTGTAAGAGATGCTCAGAGTTTTGTCCAGCGGCGATTGGGTTTGAATCACCAGGAAAGGCATGTGCAGAATTCAGGGGTGTGACTCCAGGGCGCGTGCTTGGATCTGATGACTTTGCTGCTGCCAAGATAATTTATTCTTTAGCTCCAGGAAAAATGTAATTGCCTTGCAGGAAGCCACGGGACTTGCATGTAAGGATGGAAAAGACCTTGGTATCTGTCAAGGACCAACAAGAAGTTTTGATTTATAACTCATTACTGCAGTCCCAAGATTATCCTGTTCTTACATGTTTTGGATTTTTTCATGTTAGAAGAGATGTTTTGGAGTAATTTCCCTTATGAAGTGCAAATATTTCATTTTTTGAGCCTCATCTCTTAAACTTTGTCATGTTTTAGTAGAATTTCAGATGAAATGAGATAGTACTTCTGCATCCTTCAGGCTAGACTTACATCTCCACATTTTTCAATGACTGTGTCCCTCCCTGTCCCATGAAGACTGTGTTTGCTGGTCTATTTAATCCTATTGATAAGATATCAAGACTTTTGAGATTCCTCTGTTTTACAGCTCAGCAAATTCACTGGAAAGGTTTCCATTAACACAGAAGACCTTAATCTCTGACCTTAGGCCCATACAGATGCTTTGATTGCCAGCTGTGGGTCTTCAGAGCCATAAGTAGAGGAGAGATGGCAGGAAACTACATGGCCAGGAGGACACCCCTGTCACTTAGACAACATACTGACACCAGCAAACACTATTTTTCCCCAAACTAGAGACTGACCCAAGACATTTACGACATATGCTGGGATGCTGTCATCAGCAGCATGATAAATAGTTGAAAAATTCTTCGTATTCAGAAACTAAGACAATGCTAAAAAAGTCCTAGATCAGAGCTACAGTATAAAAGACGAAGATAAATGAATGAACACGTACCAGAAGTTTGCAGTGTCATAAGTTATAATTTTTATTGCCTTTCATGACTAATAGGATATTAAAGCAAGGAAAGGGAGTGTGATACATCGACAGCATTAAGCATCCCACACACCAAGAGAAGAATTAACAGCAGGACTGCTGTTCACAAGGGAAAATCCCACCGCTCAACGGGTTGTAACTTCAAAGCACATTACAAGCATTTGGTGACTAAAGACAGGCAGAGAAGAGGAGAGATGATCTACAGTCTCTAAGCAAAGGAGGAAGAGTGTTCAGGGCTGTATCCATATCCGTGTCCGACACCGGGTGAGCCAGGAGGGGAGCAGCAGGCAGCGCAGCAGCAGCGGTGATGGGCGCAGCCCTGCCTGCCCTTTGCCGAGCGGGCTTAGTTGCTGCAGCCGCAGCAGCCTCCGCTGCTGTTATTGTTGGAGGAGATGCAGTAGGTCTGCACGGGGCAGCAGTAGCTCGGGCAGCAGTAGCTCGGGCAGCAGCACTGCGAGGGCTGGCAGCATGATGTCTTGCACTTGGGGCTGCTGTAGCAGCACACGGTGTAGCAATTGTTGTTGCTGCCACTGCTACCGCAGCATCCGCAACCTCCGTTGGGCATGTTGTTGGTAGTGGTGTAGGCAAAGCTGGAAAGAATAGAGAGAGTTTGTCTGTGACTGGAAGCAGGATATTTGGAAATCCATTTCCAAGCAGAATTCATTTAGAAATACAGGATTCATTTGGAAATACAGAATTCATTCAAAGCTCAGTTTGTGCTAAATTCGGAGATTCAAGGAGCTGAAAAGCAGTGCTGTCCTGTTTGTAGCAAATCTTGCTCGTAACTCTTTTCTCTGTCTTTTTCCTGCCCACCTACTAGTACCAGGGCATCCCCAATGTCTTAGCAAGAACCACACGGCTCAGTGCACATAGCCCTCGGTCTGGGCCCTCCTGAAATGTTCTCAGTCCCCTTGCTCTGCACGGCCCTGCTGGTACTCCTGCAGCCTCTCCATCCTTCAATGCGTCTGGCTCATCCCTGTAGTTCCTAGTACACAGTTCTTAAAAGCCCAACTTTAGCCCAAGTCCCACTCCGGGTACCCAGTTACGTTTGGGTATCTGGAGCATTTTTCTTTCGTGAAAAGGAAGGAAGATTTAGATGTTCTCACTTACCCTGCTGAGGAGTGAGGAGAAGCGAAGGGAAGATGAGCGAATGAAGTGAGCTGGGCCAGGAGACCTTTTATAGTCCTAGACACCTTCCTCCTGGAAGTGAGACAGCCATTGACGATTCAAACTTCCCTGTTGACTAACTCAAACCCATATTTTTAGCGATACGTGTCTTCTGGTATTTACTCTTTGCCTTATTATTTGTGATCACTACCTTTGTTTTGCCTCGTAATTGTTTAGCCTGCAGATAATCAAAGGGCTTCTATGAATACTAATGAATTTGTCCTTACTGCAGCCTTGCAAGGGAGCCAAAAAATGCGTCCTCGTATCTGCTTCACAAATGCGGACGGTGACGACCAAAGATGCTAAGGGACTTACTCAGCAGCGGTCTGGTGCTGAATCAGTGTAAGAGCCGCAACTGAAACCATGAGTTGCGTCTTTTGGGCATGTGATGGGCTGTTTCATCGAGCTGGTGTTTGAAACAAATATTTGGAAAATTCCTCAAAAATAGGTGTGTTTGTTCCCGGTCACAGGACATGCATGTGAGATTGGAGCAAGAAGACCAAGTGTTCGGGACGTGTCAGGAGTCACGCTGACTCTTGGGTCTCAGTCACGCGAACGTGACTCCGTGCAAGATCATCTTCCCTTCCTGCATGCTAAGAGCGTCGTTGTGATGCCAAAGCCATCTTTGTCCTTTGGGTTACCTAAAATTTTGCAGA
This sequence comes from Syrrhaptes paradoxus, assembly GCA_013400615.1. NCBI lineage: Eukaryota > Metazoa > Chordata > Aves > Pterocliformes > Pteroclidae > Syrrhaptes > Syrrhaptes paradoxus. The sequence goes on from VZTO01012845.1 coordinate 24,293, forward strand.
TCCTCCAATCTGGGGGATTCAGTGTTGCATCACTAACAAAGGGCAGACAAGAGTGCTTCGGTTCCTGCTCTACATTGCTGCGACCACTTTCCTGGGAATATTTTTCAAGATTATGAGTTGAATTGGCCTCTCTTCAGTATAGTTTGCATTTCAAATAAATAGTTGAGGGCCAGCACTGCCTGTGCAAATGGTGATGCGAGGAGCCGTGGCTCTGGGGCTGGGCACGGTGCATTGCAAATCAGCGTGCCTGTCCTGCAACCTCCCCTTGCATCCAGCTCAATTCCTTTTGCATGTTGGAGCCCTGGCCCTGAGCAGGACCACCTCTGCCCAGCTCCTCTACAGGGAAGGAGGGAGTGTGGAGTTGTGCAAAACTTTTGGTGAGCTTTGGAAGTGGTCAATGAAGGAGCCCAGCGTGGACTGAGAGGGTGAGAGGTGGCTGAAGGTGGAAGAGCTACAACAGTCCCAGAAAACTGTTCCTAACCGGGGTCATGGAGCTAAGTGGGAGGCAGGGACTCAGAAGTGATGCAGGAGGAGACATTACTGAGGTGGAACCATTTTCTGGGAGGGAGCGAGGAAGGGAGGAAGGTCAAGGTAAGGCAGAGCCTTGGGCAACTGAGCCGGGGTGGATGAATGCTCATTTAATGCCAGCCACTGCCTCCAATGCACTTTGCTGTGGGGCTAAACGCTGGCAGGAACACAGGGTATTTGGGAGGAATTTCTTCCACGGCCTGAAATTGCAGCTCTCATCTGGAGACCTCGCCACATTATCCTGAGTGCTGCCTAATGAGAGGAAGGTCGAGCCTGCCTGGCAAGTTCCCTGCCTGCTCCCCGACATCCTCTGGGATCCCTGGGGTGCTCCGAAGTGGGATGCTCCCAGATGAGCTCCTACCAGCCCCAAGGATGCTCACAGGGACCTTGGGTTGCTTTCACAGTGCAAGTGGAGCAGACTGAGATTTTAATGCCACTTCACTCCTGCAGTACATGCAGCCAGACTTTCCGGGAATGAGAAGTAATTCCTTGATTGAAATGCTGGAGAAGCAACACATGGAATCACAGCTCCTCCAGACAGGGCAGAAGTCCATGCATGGTATTTCCTCTCCAGCACGTCTCCTCTGAGGACACGTACGCTTGCCTGCCCATGAGACCTGATCAATTACAAGGAATTAATGGTGCAGAAGCAAAGGGGCATGCTTCGTTTCTGCCTCCAGAGGGAAACTTCTCATTTGCAAATCCTGCAACTGCAAGAAGCGATGGTTCGAGTGGCACTTCCCACCCATGGTGGTGGAGTTCGGCCATTCGTGTGACATCAGTACTCAAAAGGTCTTTGGGGAGTCGGTTACGGATCCTAATGCAAAGAAGGGACGGAAACCGCATGGAAACAATCAGAAAAAGGCGTTAGACACAGAATGAGGACTACGTTTTGATATGACTCTTACTGACACAGTCACTACTTGAAGGTGGTGGAGACTTCTCACCGTTTCTTCTAACACTTCAACTCAGATATCTGGTGACCCAGACATTTTAGCAGAGGCAAGGTCTCCTTCTCATAAAGGTTAAACTATTTATAGGGACTGTCTGTGGGTTCTGAAGTAGACCTCTAGCTGGTTGAAACACATGGAGCTTTCCCAGGAGGGATGTGCCTGTGCCAAACTGTTTCAGAAGAAATTCACATCCTTCACAAGTTTATGTGCTATTTTCTTCCTGTTTCTTTGTGGTTTTACAGGGAGAGGAGAAACATTGCTCACAGAGACACCAGACACTCAGCTCGTGTTTGAATAGACCCGTGCAGAAGCTCGGAGCTGCATCAGGAGTGCAATGATGTTCTTTATGTAGGCAAATGTCCCTAGTTAGTGCCTTTTAGACAGGAGCAGCCCGATACTAGAAGAAAATGCGAAGAAAAAGCGATAGGTGCGGTGAAACACTCTGGATGCACCAGCTAGCAAACAAATAACCACCAGGAGTTTTGCAGGGTCACGAACTACAGATTTTTATTTTTTTTTTCAGACAGATGGAAGCAAAACAGTGATGAAAAGAATCAAACATCCCACACACCAAGAGGAAAATTAACAGCAGGACTAATGCTCACAAGGGAAAATCACACTGATCCATTCAAAGAACTTTACAAGCATTTGGGGATTACAGGCAGGCAGAGAAGAGGAGAGATGATCTACAGTCTCTAAGCAAAGGAGGAAGAGTGTTCAGGGCTGTATCCATATCCATGTCCGACACCGGGTGAGCCAGGAGGGAAGCAGCAGGCAGCGCAGCAGCAGCGGTTTTGCCGAGCGGGCTTAGTTGCCGCAGCCGCAGCAGCTGTTGTTGTTGCTGTTATTGCTGGTGGTGAAGCAGTAGGTCTGCACGGGGCAGCAGTAGCTCGGGCAGCAGTAGCTCGGGCAGCAGTACTGCGAGGACTGGCAGCATGATGGTCTCTTGCACTTGGGGCTGCTGTAGCAGCACACGGTGTAGCAATTGTTGTTGTTGTTACTGCTACCGCAGCATCCACATCCTCCGTTGGGCATGTTGTTGGTAGTGGTGTAGGCAAAGCTGGAAAGAACAAAGAGAGAGTCTTTTTCTCTGCCTGGATTTCCCAGTTGTTTGTGCAGCTTAAAGCACACTTATCCCAAAGCCCGTCCCAAACCGCCTGGGGAAGTTCCTTCTGTCCAAAATCCCCCCAACAGCCTTTCCCTGAGATTCCCCACTTTTTTTACATTGGACACCCGTGCATTTGGTGTCCAGCACCAGTTCCGTCAGAAAGAAGCCACCCAGGTGGATCCCAAAACCAATCTCAAAATTTGTCCCAAACCAGACAGTATGGGAAACCATGAATGACTTCCCACAAAAGCACACAGAAGTACGGTAGAGCGCAAATGAAGAGCCAAGCTCTGACTTACCCTGTTGACCAGTGAGGACAAGTGAGGAGAAGTCAAGATGAGCGAATGAAGACCACTGCGATGGGGAGCCTTTTATACGCTCCAAAGCCGCCCCCCCTGGAAATGAGCAATTCGTTGGCAATTCTGACTTCACCGTGTATCACCCAGTTAGAAGCCTCTCACGTGTTTTCCGGCGTTTAATCTTTACCTCTTTCTGCTTGCTCACCACCTCAATTCTGCACTGCAATTAGTTGTACATATAAACAATAGGTGGAAATTTTCTAATGAATTTGCATTCATTGGAACCGGAGGCAGCTGTAGGGTGTTCCTATCCACTTCCCAAGGAATGACCATGAGACACAGACACTCAACAATTTGCCCAGGGGAGGCAGGTGCTGAAGCAGTGGGAGAACCATGCCTGGAACTTGGAAATGTCACCGCTCAAGCGTCCCCTCTGCTTTTGGCTGGGATTTTGGGGGACTGGTGGAAACTATTGGTCAAAGTGAATCTTTTTTTTCTACCTCTGAGAGGTGGCTGCATGGTCAAAGTTCAGACTGAAGAGTTCCTCCTTTCTCAGTCTTGTGCTTGGTCCTCACACCCCTTGCTTTTTATTTTTTCTGTACTATTAATGACTTATTTTTTTTGTTTTAGTCTATGGAAGGGATGTATTAAGTCTATATTAAGCAGCTTTCAAAGCAGTAGTGCACACATTTTAGCTTTTCTCTGTGTTGTTTCCACACGCTCCATTTCTAAGATTATTTCTAAGGCCTGTGAGACTGGATAGCTTTTAATGGTGTTCATGATGATCACACTTGAGTGTTACACACCAACAATTCAGTTCTGTGTCTCTGTGGACAAGAACGAGGTTCAAGGCTGGATTCCAGTCCTGAGTGTGTTTCTCCGTGCCTCTCCCCTGTACTTCGCGATCCCAACTACTATCTCTCTGGCACCTGACAGGACTTTTCCAGCAATTGCTTCTAGTAGTTTTGGGTGCAATGGGAAAAGGCCAAGGCTGCTGTGCCTGCAAAGCTTGATGGAACAGTCAGGAGGGAACGGATAATATGGTTGGAGTCAAGGCAGACGTTATGAAACAGGCTTGGGGATGGAGGAAGGAACTGTGGCCACAGGCAGAGCCAAGACAGCTCAATGTGAGATGAAGAACGCGTTGATGGAGTTTTCACCCATGAGAGGAGACACCAAAATAAGATGAGAGTCCCAGGATGATGAGGCAGCAGCTATTCATGGAAATAAGGACTGCCGTCATGTTCATCAGACTCTGAACGTCAGGGTGGCGTGATGGCAGGTGATCCCTGGTGATGGGGACACGTAGTTTCTTCCTAAGATGGGAACATGACCTCCTGTGACTTTGGTTGTCTCTTCTGGAATTGTCCCCAGGGGAGCATTGTGTCGGTCACACGATAATAGCCAGATACCTGCCTGCAGGAGGTAATGTCCTCTTTGTGTAAGCCCTCAAGCATGCCTCCGCTGAATAAATCATTCAATGCCTTTTTATCAGGTTTTATTGTCATCATATTGGCCAAAATGGTCCATGTGTTAGAGATGGATGTGAACCCTGCGAGGCTGTCGCTCATCAGGGTCTTATACAGATATCGAGGAGATACTGGGTCAGAAATAACATCTACACTAAATCCTTTCCACACGCCACGCCATGCCACGCCATGCCTTGATGTCTTTGTAAACTTCCGTGGTGGTTACAAGAATTTGGGAGCTGCAGTAACTTTGTGAACTGGGAGGAATCTGTCCTGGCAGCTTTTCCAGCACATGATGAAATTAATATTCACAAGATTTCCTTAAAACAGAATGTGCTTCTGATACGGTAGGGTATGGTACAGGTTATCCTTCTGCCAGTGTGTTGTCCTGATTTGGCCATTAATAAAAAACTCCTAAAGACCTGGATAATCTTTTCAGGAGAGTCTAACAGGGTAGAGAAGTTTGTCCTGGTGAAGCCTTTGTGGATGCTCTGAAGGCTTGGTTGAGGGAAGCAATCAAGAGAGTGCTCAAGGCATTTTCCTGAGACATGCAATTCCGAGCTGTGTCCTGAATTTTAATCGTAAAGGAAGTCCCAGCCGGGCAGAAGGGTGTTGCTGATTCATGTGTGTGCTATTTGAGGAATGAAGCTTTTAAGTTGTATACTAACACCCGGGTTTCATACCAGCACTAGTAACCCAGGAACGCCGCCTATGAAAATCTCTGCTCACACAGAAATAATTCAGCAATTTAAGGTGTTTTCTGAAATTTTATTTTTGAAGATGGTTGTGGAAGAAGATAGTGCCTGCTGTTCAGTGAGTAGTGAAATCCTCTTGGTACCTATTGAAATACCTACTCCAGTATCAGGGATGAGTTCCTACACATCTTATGGAGTGTTGTGATTTCAGCTGGCGGAATTACACTTGCTTCATTCAGACTGTGTCCTTTGTGTGTTTTTTACCTTAATCATTTAGTTTTATAGTAAAAAATGTTCTGAGAGAGATGATCAGCAGGTGCAAGAAGGGATCATACCACTCTGGTATTTATGTCAATGGGACTCATGGCTGGGCACTTTTTGTTTCCTAAATGTCCTCCTGTGCCATGGGAGCACACCTGTAGCCCTCTGGCTGAAGGCAGAGAAAATGGCACCAGAATGAGGACACATGCTGGACAAAGTGATGTAAGAACAACCAAAAGACAAGATATTTTGCGTTTTGCTCAATGCTAAGTTTTATTGTCTACAAGTCAAGAGAGAAAATGAAGAAACCATCACCTTAACTGCAAAGTATCCCAAGTCCCATTCACCAAGAAGAGAATCAACAGCCACACTAATATCTAACAGCTCTTTGCCTTGTGCTGTGGATGATATATTCAAGTGCGTTGCAGATGTTCAATAATTAGAGGACAGAAAGGAGAAGACAGCTGAAGTCTGAAAGCAAGAAGAAAATCTCTAGGCGTTTACTCCATCATCATGTGAACCAGAAGTGCAGGTTTTCATCTCCTTGTGCCTGTTGCACGCCGGAGACAGGAGACGGCAGAGCTGATTTTGCTACCCGGAGTTGGCTCAGCAACGCTTCTTGATTGCGTTGCAGCACTGCTGGATGGGGATGGAGTACTTCCTCAGGGGAGAGCAGTACTGCACGTGGCTGCAGCACACCACAGCGGGCTTCTTCACCACGTAGGAGCAGCAAGACCGACATCGGGGGCAAGAGCAGGGTTTCAGGCAGCGCTGGCTACAGCAGGACTGCTGGCACACCTTGGTGCAGCAGACGGACCGCTGGCATGGGTCACAGCAAGACTGCTGGCATGGGTCACAGCAAGACTGCTGGCATGGGTCACAACAGGACTGCTGGCATGGATCACAACAGGACTGCTGGCATGGGTCACAGCAGGGCTTCTGGCATGGGTCACAACAGGACTGCTGGCATGGGTCACAGCAAGGCTTCTGGCATGGGTCACAACAGGACTGCTGGCACGGGTCACAGCAGGGCTTCTGGCATGGGTCACAACAGGACTGCTGGCATGGGTCACAGCAGGGTTTCTGGCATGGGTCGCAGCAGGTGGACTGCTGGCACGGGTCGCAGCAGACGGTCTTCTGGCACGAGCTGCGGCAGACGGTCTTCGGGCAGGAGTCGCAGCAGATAGTCTTCTGGCACGGCTGGGTGTAGCACACCGTCTTGCTCTTCACGACAGAGCAACATTCCCTAGAGCACATGTTGTTGTAGTGTAGTCAAAGTCGGAGGGAGTGAGGACCTGAAACACAACGTACTTTGAGATACAACCCATCTTTCCAACTTTATAGATGTGTTTAATTTTGGCATACAAATGTTGCTGTCAACCTTTTCCTACTTATTTGTCTTGAGTTAAAAACCAAGATCCTCACGGAAATCCACCCCACTATCCCAACGATTCTTGTGCATCTTTTGAACTATCCTGGGGACTAACTTTCCTGTGCTCATCCATGAACATCGCTCCTTGAGTTTCCATCCCAAGAAGCTTGTTTTCCACTCCTAAGACCTGTGCTCTCTCTACCAACTGTCTTTTGCAACAAGCAATAGACCAAGAGGCTAGGAACACCTGGATTTCACAGCAAGTTGTAGATCAGATACAAAGATACAACCAGAGTCATGGCTTGACCAAACCCCAATGAGAACCGTTGGAGTCAAGGAACACTGTTAGTAGGTAACACTTACCCTGCTCTCTGAGTAGTGCAGTTGAGTGAGGAGCAAAGGGACGGGGAGACCTTTTATTTAGCTCGAAATTGTCCAGCCGGAAATGAGGTACCCCACAGCAATTGGTGATTTACGTACTAAGCCTATACTTATTCGTTGAATGTGCCTTCATCTATTTAGTCTTTGCCTCATGGTTTTTGACCAACCCCTCAATTTTGTGCTATTATCAATTGATTCTGTAAATTTTTTACAGTTTTTTAATGTCAAGTTAATTCTTGCGTGATGCTAGTGAACCACTTAAAAGGTATGTTTCTGTCCGGTTTGCATATGCTACCGCTGCTACGCTGAGATGCTAGGTGACTTGTTCAGAGCTAGTGAGTGCTCAATTAACATAAAAGTCGTAATTAAGATTGAGGAGCAGTGGATTCCAGAGGCGTGCAAAGGCCTTTTGGACGTCAGTCGCTCCTCGATATGATTTTAATAAACAAAATTCCAGCAAGAAATTCCATAGCCCTGTGTTTTTTTTTTTTTTCTGAATGCAGAAATGGTGAAACTTGATGGCTTTCTTTGGGTCTCTGATCGTCAGAAGAGCAAATATGGAACAGAAAGTTCTTGACATCTCATACTTTGTTGCCTCATCCCATCTTTGCAGAGGATAAAACATTCCCTTGGCCTTGCCAATATCAGAAATTTCAGATGCAAAGGACCATGCAAACTCATCATGGAAATTTGGAATAGGATTTGGGTCAAATCTAAGTCCATATTTTTCTGAGTCCTTTTTGATAATCTTTAAATAAAAGCAAATTGCAAAACGTTTTTGAAAGTTTTACATCCTGTTTCTGTCTAGCGTAACTTGATCTGCAAAATTCCTGTTCCATTTTGTTAAGTTCTAGTGTGCTCTCGAGTAATGAAAGATCCACCTACGGATGTTATTTTTGGAATAACTCCATGCTCAGTCCTCAGTCACCCACTGGCAGTCATTAGTGCTGATGTTAATGATCAGGTTGCAATTATTCATTAATCATCTTAATATTTATTTTGCATGAAAGCCTGAAGGCCTCACATGATGCGTTGAGCATTTCTAGGACTTCAAATTAAACTACGTCTTTTAAAAAAATTGTCTGTCTCTGGTCAGATGGAATTCACGGAACCTGTGACTGTGACTGATGTGATAAAATATTTAATTTCTGAGATCACCCAGAGGAAGGGGGCTGCTCCTACTGCTGTGGGTCTGTGCATCTGTGGGAGCAGAGCACCAGAGGACCCTTGACCACCCTCCCTTACAGCGTACGGCTCCAATGGCCGTATCCTGATTTCTGCTGCGGCGAAGGCGAGAAGGTTTGAGGCTGTTTCTGTTCATGCAGAAACACAACACGACCCAGGTCAGAGGTGCTGAGGACAGGATGGGTCATTGTGAACCTTCAGCTTGACTTCTGGAGGCACAAAGCATCCATTTCCACCCTGTTTCTGTTGGGTAGCTACGTGCTTTTATTTGGCTATATCCCAGCTTTTTACGAAGCCACCCAGCCTTGCTCTGAAGAATTCAGAGGACCATGAAGTCACGACTTCTCCAGGCCAGCTCTTTCCAATAGGCTTGGTTCCCTGTTGAGTTTGGCTTCATGCTAATGACCTCGTCAGGCTAGGTCACTGCACATGTTATAATGTAATTAGTGATACTGATTTACACCAGCTGGGTACTGGCACCTCAGCTGACAACAAAGGAGGCTCATGGCAGCCCAGGAGTTGGTCAGGAGGAGCAGGAAGAGGAGATAAAATGTGCTGTGATGAGTCACTGAATAGAAAGTTCCTGGGGCGGGAATGGAAAGTGAACATTTGTACTTGAAGACAAAACCACTCCTGTAGATAGAAACCCCCATTGACTCGACACCCAACTGCTGAGAGGTGAAAAGTGAATGAGAAAAAGAGTTTTTGGTGTAGCTGCCAAGGGTTGTGTGAAGATGAGCCATCTTGTAGCAATGGAAACAACGTGAATGTAGGTGAGTAATTAATTGCTCTCTGCGTCCCATTTGCAACTTTTCCTTTTTAGCGGGCTCTTCCTCTACAATGGCAATTTTCTCTGTAATGTATAAATAACTTATTCCAATTATTTATATACCAACTGGTTATTTACTAGGTACTTGCAATGCCCAGCTCATCCAGCCTCTTTCCCATGCCTGCCCTGGGATGGATGAATCACGCTGGGGAAAACTCTCATTTTACTCTGTAGAAATTACTTAATTGCAGGTGTTCCAAGGCAGGTTCCAAACCCTGCAGTTTTTGCTTTGTTTTGTTTCCAAATATAGCAGCAGGTTTTAAAGATTTCATCGGCAGTAAAAACATGAATGTACAGGCCGGGCTCCTGGCTGTAACTCTGAAAATCCCGTTGCATCCGCTGAGCTCAGTGCAAGTAACTTGGTTTTACCGTGAATTAAGCGGACGTGTTTCTTTCAGCCCTCTGCGTGTGGTGCCACGCTCCTGGCACTGCTGGCGGGTGCTGCAGGCATTTCCTCAACTTTCATATTTCCTTGGCTTTCCTCCTACTTTGACTGTTTTCACAACCGATTAAAGCACGGCTCTAAAACCATGAGAAAAAACAGATTCCACCAGACAAGCAGATATGATGGAGTGGTGGCTAAAAACATCCAGAACTGTTAAATAAGCTTGAAATATAATTTTTTATTGTCTTGCTGTAGACTGGAGCAGCAAAGCAAGGAAAAAAAAAACTATTCCCAGCAGATAGAGTGCTTTACATTGGCAGAAGGAAGATAAACAGCTCAAAGAAAATTAAACCGAGAGACTTCGTCCTAATACCGAGTGACCCTCCAACCATTTTAAAAGCGTTTGCTTACAGAGAGTGTCACAGCTGGCAAGCGATGAGCAAGGAGACAAGTTTGAGGCTTTGGGTGAGGAGTGAGCTGATGGGTCCAGGTGCTGGGGTTGGATCCTGCTCCTAGTACTTGGGGTACGATGGCGGCAGCTTGCAGATGGTCTTGGTGTACTGAGGGCAGTAGGGGGCCGGTGGGCAGTAGCGTTGCACGGGTGGGCAATAGGGCTGCACAGGGGGGCAGTAGGACTGCACAGGGGGACAGCAGGGTGTCACGTAGGTGACCTTCTGCACAGGCTGCCTCTGGATGGTGTAATGGCAGGACAGTCCCGAGTCGTGGCAGGAGGACCGGGATCCATGGCAGGAAGAGCGGGATCGGTGGCAGGAGGACTCGTAGTCGTGGCAGGTCCCGCGAGAGCACATCTTTCTGGAGTACCAGCAAGGCTGTCAGGAGGAAGAGATCAAGGTGATGTGAGGAGCCCCAGATTCACTTCTTATATTCTTTCCCCTGTATTTTAAACAATATTTTTCTTTAACTCCCCAGCAAATTCAAACCCTAGTGGAGTTTTCTTCTATTTTAGGATGAACAGAAACAGCAAAATTGGTCTTACCTTCCTCAGCTCCAGGGAGAAGTGTCTGGAAGTGATGGTGAGCGTCTGAGGACGACCGGGCTGAGCGATCTTTTATACGTCTCCCAAAGGTTATCTCGGATATGAGACACCGCTTTGCCATGACAATTTAATCGTTTCCGCGCTCAATCCCGTAGATGTTTACGCCATCCTATTTTTAGCCTTTCCTCTTTGACACACCGTGTATCGTCCCGCATGTAATTCCTAACGCGTGTCCTGTAAGGATTTTGGAAGGCATTTCTTCCCCATTTCCTGAAGACTGACACTAATCTCACAGGTGTTAATTAGCTTACCAATGGGCCACTGGGATTGCATCAGTGACAGAAGTGTCTTTCCACCTCAGAAATGCTGACTCCTGGGGGAGGCCTCCCGTTCTGTGCAGATGACATCTCAAGATTTTAATTTACATGTTACTGGATGCCAAGAGGAAATGGGATTACCAGCTGCAACTCATGGGTATGGCACGATGCTGGGAAGCCCGGTGTGACTCTTTGGTTCCCTAGTACGGCAAAAAATAAAATATTTCCGATTCTTCACATGTGCCTTGACTTGCCAGATGACTGGTATGACCCCATCAGATTGTTCCCCATGTATCAAAGGTTATTTACTCCTTAAGATCAGAGAAAAATATCTGGTGATGACCTCTGTACAAGGTATATGTTAAGTTTTCCTGTTCCTTGGATTCTCTTTCTCTTTGCTGATTTCTTGTACTTTTTTCACTTGACCTCACCTGTGGAGATGTCTGGAAAGCAAAGGATTTGGAGAAAGGGGGTGTTTGAGCTGAAGTTGGAACAAATTTTGAGTTCTGTCACTAGTGGTTAAATTACGGACACTAAAGCTGGATTTATGATTCTGTTTGACTCAAGCCTTAAGAAAATGAAGCCCGTAACTCACCAACTTTGGAGAATGTTACCCGTTAGAGTAGTTTACTAACTGCTAATGAGAAGCTCTTCTTCCCTCTAAAGGGCAGGTGTCCTACAGCTTTTCTTCAGGCTAGAGGTGATATAATAGCTTGTGGTGAGTTTTGTGTAGCAAGGAAGGATTGTATGAGTTCCTCAGGGACATTCTGTGACTCAGTTGTGTGTCCAAAACCAAGGGACGCTGCAGCTGCCCAGTTGCTGAAGCTGGTGCTTGTGTGACAGTTTCCTCCATGCTTTGGCTTGGAGCATCACAGCAATGTTCCTCCAAAATCTTTCCACCTCCTCAAAAGCTTTCTGAAACTGGGGTGTCCTCAGGTTACACCCACCCCAAAATGTTTCTGAATTCTTCAAATTCCAGTTGTGCTAAGGAAAACATGAGGGTTATTGCCCATTTCTTGCAATCCTTTTAGGCGAGTATGGAAGGGAAGCCCAACCGACAGTGATGAAATGTCAATTTTAGAGCAATGTTGGCGTTGAGACTCACTCAGCTACGTTCAGCAGCATTTGGTTTACAAGCTCTTGGTAATAATACACTGTGGTGTGCAGACCTGGGCTGTGCAAGTGCACGAGTCTTACATGGGATGGACGTTCTCTGGGGTAAATTATTTTTCTGCTCTGAAGAATATACTGATGACAAGCAACACTGGAAAAAGAAACTTGTGACATCTGTTTTCAGAGGTATTAAGATATTTGAAAGTATTTATATGCTTGGGAGAAAATCTACTGCATGCACTCAGTAAGAACATTAGCCACTGTGAACTACTTATTCCTCTTTCACTTAACGAGCTATGCTTGTTTGCATGAGAAAAGAGTTTGCAATTAATTGTTATTCTCAAAATGATGGGAGAGAACCTGTGTGGACCAGCTCGTTGTCTGGTGTAAGCAGAGGAAGCTTTGTTCTGCTCAGTCCTTTACATCCATGTAGATTTTTGGTCGTTTAGAAGTTTTTCCTCTACTAATGTGCCTGTTTTCTTCCCAAATGAACATGGGAACTGTTATTGGCCACCTGCTCTTGAGGCACTCTGAGAATATGAGGAACTTTGACTGAAGAATCCAGGAAAAAAAAAAAAGTCTGAAAGGAAAAAAGTGAATAAAGGAATTGAAAGACAATGTGGGTCTCATGAATAGCAAAGATTTATTGTTTCCCACACCCAGATGAGTTTGAAACAGGAGTGTATGGCACAGAAAGATTCCCAACAGTAATTATGCCCTGAATAATTAGAAAGGACATTTCCTGAATAATTATAAAGAATGACACCTTGAATAATAATTAGGGGAACGCTTCATCCAGACCAGCAGTGAGGCACATGGCAAAGGCCCAGGGATTTCAATGAGGATGAGACGATCCATGGTGGCAGCGCCCAAGGGAGGAGTGAGATGGTGGGTCCGGGTGCCGGGGTCAGATTCTGCTCCTAGTACTTGGGGTACGATGGCGGCAGCTTGCAGATGGTCTTGGTGTACTGAGGGCAGTAGGGGGCCGGGGGGCAGTAGCGTTGCACGGGTGGGCAATAGGGCTGCACAGGGGGGCAGTAGGACTGCACGGGGGTGCAATAGGGTGTCACGTAGGTGACCTTCTGCACAGGCTGCCTCTGGATGGTGTAATGGCAGGACAGCCCTGAGTTGTGGCAGGAGGACCCCGAGTTGTGGCAGGAAGAGCGGGATTCATGGCAGGAAGAACGAGATCGGTGGCAGGAGGACTCGTAGTCGTGGCAGGTCCCGCGAGAGCACATCTTTCTGGAGTTCTAGTAAAGCTGTAGGGAAGAGAGAGAGAGACCATCATGCTCTCATGTCTGTCCCACTGTAACTTCCTGCATTTTCCTTGGCTCTTTTTCTGTATCTCTCTGGGAAAGATCTTTTTCCTCTGCTTTGTAATATATGGGATATATTGACCCCAAAAGTGATGCTGCCTTGTCTTTTGGTGGGTTATCTACCATGGTTCAGCTCTGATGGGAATTTCCCTACTAAGTTGTTATTATTGGTTTTTCAAGGTAACATCTAAAACTCTGCACTGATTCCTCTGAGATAGCTTTCCCTCCATCACCAGCTAGTTTGGGAATTACTTCTTTGCTCCCAAAGACTCTGTGTCTTTGCAGATCTGGTCCTTCAATAACTCTCATTTTTTCTACCTTTCCATCTGCTGTGAGCAAACTGCAAGCACCCTTTGAATAGCTCAGGCACCCAGTCACCAAGAATAAGAAACTTCTAAGGCAAAGGCAAGGTCTAAATGCAGCACTGGCCGGCTAGAGGTATTATGCTCTTTCTACTCAGTAGTAGATAAATCAATATAATCCAACTTACCCTTTGTTGGAGCAACTAAGAGGAAGCGCACTGAGAGCTGATGCTGAATGAAGGAGGAACAGGGGATGGCGAGCTTTTATATCTTCTGAGGAGCTGTCCGAGAAATTATACATCTCTTGGCAATGCTGACAATTAATTAAGTAGTCATGTTCATATTTATCTTCTGTGACTAGTTTTTAGCATTTCCGATTTGACACAGTCAGGAAAAGCAATTACGACTTTTTCCTTCACATGTTAAGAGGCGATGGATTTCCCAACCTGCTTTATAAGGGAATTTTGAAGGCATTTGCATATTAAAAATGAACCTAACCCTAGAGTTATTAAGTGATTTGTCATTGGGCAACCAGTATTGCATCAACGCACAATTCAAAAGCGTTGACTCCTACCCCGCGTACTACCCCTTGGTCTCTACGGCAGACTCACATTTTGATTGATATGTTTTTTTTCATGACACAAGGGACTGTAATTAACAGCCACAACTCACATGGACTCTGCTTAGAGGGAAGTCCTGTTGACTAGCTCAAACGCACCTAACGCCTCAACACCGGAGATGACGCTAGAACGATGCTCCCAATTCCAAAGATTTTCATTCTGTTTGTGAGGCCACCAACCATCAGCTGATTTTCCCTTGTGCCATGATATCATCCTGTTTGTGTTCCTCCTAGAAGAGGAGGATTTCAAATCCTAAGCAGGAAGGATTTGTGCTGGGAAGCTGTCACCTACTGGCATCCTGTTTTCGGATCCCAAATCACTTTGGGCTCCTGCCTTAAGCAGTTTTATAATTTTTACTCATTGCAGTGTTTCACTATTTACTACTGAGTTCCTCTCACAGTGGCTTAGGACTTTACTCTAGAACAATTGCATCAGTAATTGTGCCTTTCCTGTGACTTTTATCAGGCAGATGCTGAAGGAAATCCTTGGGAGCATCTCATGGGTCGGTCCCGATGCTGTGAGAACAAGGGGGTCTTAAAAGTTGCTTGCACATTTTTGGGACAAAAAGCTGCTATTCTGCCAACAGTTTTGTGAGATGACAATTCATTCTGAATTTGAAAATATATCCCGGGAAAGCATAGTTTCATGCTCTGGTTGGTTTTTTACTTTTATTTTTTCNCTCTAGAACAATTGCATCAGTAATTGTGCCTTTCCTGTTACTTTTATCAGGCAGATGCTGAAGGAAATCCTTGGGAGCATCTCATGGGTTGGTCCCGATGCTATGAGAACAAGGGGGTCTTAAAAGTTGCTTGCACATTTTTGGGACAAAAAGCTGCTATTCTGCCAACAGTTTTGTGAGATGACAATTCATTCTGAATTTGAAAATATATCCCGGGAAAGCATCGTTTCATGCTCTGGTTGGTTTTTTACTTTTATTTTTTCAAGGCCATGATTCAACAGCAACAAAAAATTTTTTAAAAGTCTTTTAAAGCTAGCTCTTGTTTAGGAAAATCTCACCTGCAGCCTTTTGAACAGTGCTGTGAGATATAAGTAATGTAGAAATGGTTGATCTAGGTTGATAAAGTGGTATTTTTTGGGAACACCCTTGTGTCAATCCTCTGTCATGCAGCATGCAGTCATCTCACTCTTTTCTAGATACTCTAAGGAGGTTGTTTAATCTGAAGCTAGTTGTTGAGCTCTTGGTGATACTGATGCAGAGAAACAGGCACTGGCAGAAGGAAGCGAGCGATCCTGTTCTAGAATAGATGTCTCAGCTAGATGGGCTGGCGACTGCAGAGATAAGGATAGTCTTAGGTTGTAAAAAGTAGAGAGAGATTTAGCATTTATTTTTAAACACGTGCAATTTTCATTGACAACGGTAATTTGAAGTTCAGCGAAAGAAGGAGGGTTAGAGGAGTCCTCTAGGCGCCTATGTGCATTTTTTAGACACTTCAAAATGTTTGTAACTCTGAGTCAGAGTGAGAAACGGGGTGTGAGATACTGCTGAAGTAGGGAACTGAGAAAGATGGTCCCAGGCTAAACCGGCTCCAGATGAGCTCCCTGGATGCCCTCACAACTGCATTCATCTGCTGCAGAAATGCACCTGGAATGACCGGCTTTTGTTCGTTTTGAAACTTTAGGATGTGGGCATTTTGGGATAGGCTTGAGAAGATAAGAATGGGAAGCTGTGACTAAGAAGTCAGAGGTAAAGATAATTCTCCAGTAAAGAGGTCAAAGAATAAGCAAATCATAAACTTTTTCTATTTTTGGAAATGAAATTTTATTGTCTCATCTACATGTTTTGGAGGTTGACACATCCCATGTGAGCCACTGCCAGTGGAGGTGGTTCCCAAGCATTTTGGAAAAGAACATAAACTGGTTCTTGCATGCTGAACAAAGTAAAATAGATCAGATTGATATTTTGAAGAAAATTCTAATCACAGGTTAGGTATTCAAGGATTTACACAAACCAAAAATGGGAAAAGAGAACCAGTGATTCAAGGTTGAGGCATTGAGAACATCCAAGGGAGGAGCGAGCCGATGGGTCCGGGTGCCGGAGTCGGATCCTGCTTCTAGTACTTGGGGTACGATGGCGGCAGCTTGCAGATGGTCTTGGTGTACTGAGGGCAGTAGGGGGCCGGGGGGCAGTAGCGTTGCACGGGTGGGCAATAGGGCTGCACAGGGGGGCAGTAGGACTGCACGGGGGTGTAGCAGGGTGTCACGTAGGTGACCTTCTGCACAGGCTGCCTCTGGATGGTGTAATGGCAGGACAGCCCTGAGTCGTGGCAGGAGGAGTGGGATCCATGGCAGGAAGAGCGGGATCGGTGGCAGGAGGACTCGTAGTCGTGGCAGGTCCCGCGAGAGCACATCTTTCTGGAGTTCCGGTAAAGCTGTAGGGAAGAGGGAAATCATCATGCTGGTACAGCAGCCCCAGTGTTTGTGAGCATACCTGCATTTCCTAATTTGCTCTGGAATTCCTTGTTTTCTTCTTAATTTCTAGCTCTTTAGGGATAAGAAATTTATTTCAATGCTGCTTAGGTATTGGGAGATAATTTCTATCGACTGCTAAAACCTTGACTTTTATGGATGCAATTTGCTTTTCAGAGAAAAATTACTCAAAATATCCATTGCTCATATGCAGCCCCAGACCCTTGGCTGCCTTCTCCAAAATTTTGAAGCCTCTTTTCCATAAAGTCTTCTGACTGTCCTCTCTCTCTGTTTTCCGAATTTTCTGTTGTTTTGGTTCAGCTCGAGCCTCTGCCTGCTCAGACAATCCCACTTGTCTCTTGCGTTAATAAACCAGCTCATGTTGGTAACAAGAACTTTGTCTCTGGCACGATCAAGGTCCAGAGGTAAGGAGTGAGTATCATACTCCAACTCTACCAAAGCTTGTAGGCAAGCAGCTGGTTTCGTAAAGAAACTCAAGACAAATAGAAAGATTGGACTTACCCCTTTAGCAACAGGGATGAACTCGTATAGGAGCAGAGAAGCGAATGAAGGAAACTGGGATGAGAGACCTTTTTATACTCTTCCAAAGGGTTATCTGGGACATGAGACATCTCTTGGCAAGTGTAACCTAATTACACATCCCAGCCCATTTCTATCCACTGTATTCAGCTTCTGACGTTTTCCCTTTGATGCACTGTGATTTTAGCATCGTAATTGTCCCATAGGTTATTAATAGCACTCTAATTCCTTCGCCTCCCTATGAAAGAGATAGGAAGGTATTTCAAGCAAAGTGACGCCAATACTGAAGAAACTAATGGATCTGGTCATGGACAGCAAGTATCAAGCGGAAGAGATGTTTGTAATTCAGAAGTACCGATTCCTCAAGCTGTGGCAGGATGTCACATGGACTGAGAGCTAAATGTGATCCTCTCCATGTGAAGGAAAAATTATTACTAATGTTCAGTCACACAGATTATTTTTAGAGCGGGAATACTCCGGCTGAATTGCCCAATGGTACCGGATATTTTAATGAGGTACTAGCCTGAAGATGTCCTTCACTGAAAATTTCAACTTGTCTGTATGTTATGTCCTATCAAGGATTTTTTTTCTCGCTATAAATGCTGTTTTAGTCCAATCCCGCAATACGGTGTCGATGGCAGTGATACCCAATCCCAGAGCAGAATGGTTTGAGGTGTACCCACCAGTTTAAGTCCAACTCACGCTCCCAGAGGTGTAGTTATTTTCCCTCCTCTTTCCCTCTGTCCTTCTTTTATGTATTCCTATTTTTTATCCCAACATTTTAAATAAGAAATGCCTTTAGTTTACATTCTGGAAATTTTTACCAGCTGGGGTTGTGAGAAGGTGGGCCATGTGCAAGCCTTCAGGGTACAGTTTAAGTTCTTAAATATCCCAATAGTGTTAAGGACAATACTTGGACCATCAGCTGGGACAGAGCGCTAGTGTTGCTGTCCTGCTTTCAGTACTCAGCCACGACATCTCCGCAGAACATGGAAATACACATTAGACTGGGCTGTAGCTCAAGAAAAAATAAACAAAACAGCGTAATGTGGTAAAGGGAGATGCTTCTGAGCCTGGATTTTCCCGTGAATCACAGATGAACTTCGGTCTTCCTTTCCGTGTCTACGTACAGGTCGTGCCCATCTAACCCAGCAATTACATTTTCTTGTCACGTAAAAGGCAAGAATGTGTCAACACTGGGATGGAGTTGTGGATTAGATGTCGGGGACAATAGATTTTGGGTGATGCTCTACTGACTCACTGGGATCCCTCAAACAGGTCCATTCACATCTGCGCTTCAGTATCACGAGGTGCAGAATGAGCCTATAAATACTTTGCTGCAAGGTTTTATTTAGGCTGAGGTTAGGCAGTGCCTAACCTCCCATCATTTATGGGAGTAAATCTGCCTTATAAAAGGGAGAAGATGGTTAAAAAAAAAAAAGTGAGTCAGATGTAAATATTTGGAACCAAGGGCAGCAAACAGAACCGCCTGTGGCCAGGGGAGATGCTGCACTTAACGGGAGACCAGGGTGTGCAGGACCCTCAGCCTGGCGCGGTCCAGGGCTCTCACCTTGCAGCATCTCTGTGTGTGGCCACAACAGCACAGCCAGGAGTGCGGTGCAGGAGCCAGCCCAACATTGCCCAACACCTGTTTCATGCTGAGAAACGTGCTCTGCATGCTGAGCTCCCTTGCTTGGCACTTTTCTAATGTCTGCCTTAAGTTTATCGTGCTTTTTGCGACCTGTTTCTCACCCCCTCTTCTCCTGCTGACTCTCTTGAGGCACCATCCAGAAAATGTCCTCTGTGGAGGCTGTTCTCAGCATCATCACTGCTGTGTTCTTCAGGGGGAAGGTTGGGACAGTTTCCTGCTGAATTTATGCAATCTGCTTTCCTCCTTCACTTCCGAGCCGTGTCTGCTGAGATAATAAAACTCCAGCGCAGGAGAGATTTGCTGTCGTGGTTCCTCAGGATCTTCCTACGTCTCTTCTTTAACGAATGACAGAACCTGCAGCGCTTCAGCTGAGACGAGAGCGTAGGTGAAAACTTGGATTGCTTAGAAAGAATTAAGATAGGAGATTTTATCTCCCCTTCCCTCAAAGGCTTTCAGTCAGACTCAAACCCAGCCCAGAGCCTCCAGTCTGGTTTGGTTCCAACCTCCCAGTTGGCACAGGGTGGGCTTGGCCCTGGCAGAGGGGTACCTGGGTGTCTGCGGGGACAGGGACCGTCGGTGGCACCACACAACGCAGCAGAAGCCAGAGCTTGCATGTCTCTGACCCCGACGTTCATTCCTTCCACCTGCAATCGCGTCCCTTGCATAAGGCAATGATGCACCTTGTTATTTTAATTAATGGTAATAAGAAAACAAGTGCTAATAGTAAGTTTCTGGTTCCTTTCAAAGATTCAGTGCAAAGCCTTTGCTAATTAAATATCTGGCGTATTACACACAACACTGCTCTCATCCCACAAAGGCACAAATTCTGCAGCAATCTGCCTCCGTGCTGGCAGACACTGGAGGAGAAGCTGGGGATGAATCTGGTGCCATGGGAAATACAGCTGCTGATTTTTTACAGCCACCTGTCCCTTTGGTATTCCTTTTTTCTACATCCATGAGGGAAGCTCAGAACTTTTTACACTTTCTGCCAAGAAAAGCTATATTAAACCTGGGTAGGAACTGGGAACATTTTTTTCTTTCACAATCTTTCTCTTGTTTTCCAGGTATGCGTGGTGTTTCCAGGACCAGGGTTCCTGATGGGAGTCAATGCTGCAGCGTGTGGTCTGACTTAAACCCAGTTTTATTTGGCATCAGCCGATATTTCATCTGGGCAACATGGACTCTTGCTGGGATTTTCAAAGAAGGTAGAGTTGCCTTGCACAAAATATCTGTCTAACCTCATGTTCTCTATTTAGGGCAGGTCAGAAGGAAGATTAAATGTAACGTAGTCCTTCCTCTGTTTATACCTTCTTGTCTGTGGTGATCTGTGATTTTAGGACTTCCTCTATGGAGTCTGCTTTTGTGCTCAGCAGCCACGTACGCATTACAAAGCTGAAGGTTTGCTTTCATCTCCTTCAAAATGTGTCTGTGAGGGTCTGAGCCTCAGGGCAAGTTATTGCACATCCAAGGGCTGGGATTAATGAGAGATGGTGATCTGCACCTTCAGCCCCAGACAGCTTTTCCAAACCCAGCATCTGGCTTTGGCATATGCACAAGGTGTGGGGACTGAGGAGCTGAGATTTCAAGTACAATGGGAAGGGGGGAAGCTGTTTGCAAGCTGGGAAAAGCAGCCCTTGTTAATAAAGGGGGGCTTGGGAATGGTGCTAAAGATAAGGCAGAGGATAATAGTGGAAAAACACGAGGACACCAGCACATTTTGTGAGTGTTAGGTTTTAATATCATATCTTTGCTACTGGAGACAGAAGCAGGAAATCAATGGATTCAGATTCTCGCGCGCGCGAGGGCAAATCACGTTTCCGCCACGCTAATGCCACTTTGCGTTATCAGGAGTAAGGGAGAGGTATTTCGCGCTGGAGGGAAGGGGCAAGACCTGCCCAAGCTCAGGACTGCGTCTGGCGCAGGAGAGGGGAGAGACGCAGCCCCGCGGTGTGCGCTGACCATCGGCTCGTCCTCTCCCCTTCACTTCTGCTGCTGCTGCGGGGGCCACTGCACTGGCTGCTTGATCTGCTGCTGCTGCTGGCAGGGCTCCTGGGCCACTGGCACCTGCCCGGACACGGTAGTCACGGGGTTCTGGGGGGTGAGGACCACCACAGGCGTCCCCTCCTGCACAGCGTTCACTTCATGGCAGACGACCCCCTCGGAGCTGTGGCAGGACCTCTCGCTGCTGTGGCAAGAGGAGCTCTCGGTGTTGTGGCAGCCTCTGTCTGCGCGGGAACACATTTTTCGGTCGGTGTGGGGAACCCTGTGAAGGAGAGACCTTTGTCGTTAGATGCGTGAACGGCAGCGTGCTTTCCTTGCTCTGCTTTGGGTTCAGGTTTCCTGGACGTGTTCGTGAGCCTGCCAGGGCTCGGCAGGATTTGCCCGTTTGCCCGTCCCATTTCCCCAGCTTGGGGCTTCATCTCACGGTGCCAGATCAGCGTGCACCATCTGAACACCCTCATGATCCACCCCGACAGCCCCGATCTCTGTTTCTGCTGGGGTCCATGTGCTGTTTCCCTCTCTCCCTTGCTGCATCCCCCAAGCAATCCTGCAAGACACCCTGGGATTATCTCAGGGCTGTGTAACGGAGGAGCAGATGCACCATGGGTGTCAGTTTATGCTGCATCGGCAAGAGGCATCAAGGCAAAAGGATTTGAAAAACTTGCAGCCTAAAGGGGTCCTGGCGCAGTCGATGACTGGTGGTATTAGAGCCTCAGCAAAATACACCTTCCAAGCCAGGTGCTCAAAATGAAGAGACTCTTGTGCCTTCATCCCTCCTTGTGCCCTCCTCAACCTCTGCTCCCTCTGTGCTCCGTGGACCCTTGACTGGGCACTACCTAATTTCCTGAGGCATGAGGAATATGCTGTGTGCACATCTAACCCCCTTCTGGAACCAAGCTTCTGGAGCTGAGACTTCAAGAAGGCACCCAGGATGTGGCCAGCTGAGCTAAAGGCTGTTCATGGCACTCCTTCCTCTCATAGCTTAAATCTGCCTTCTCAGTTCTTTCCTGAATTTCTTCAAGGACAGCGTAATACTTCAGCTCCTGACATTTTCCAGAGGAGCTTAGTCAAAGAGTTCAGCTTGCAAGAAAATGGAAATTCCCAGCTTAAACCCAAGGTTTCCTATGAAAGCTCAGCCTCCCACCTCTCATTCATTCCCGCATCCCATTCTTTATTTTTCTTATTTGCAGTTCTTTGAAAACTAGGAAGCCTGAACACTAAAGTAATCCAAATACATCTACAGGTGATAAGAACAATACATTTTTCTTCTTAGCACAGGCAGTTCTGAGACTGATTTTGATAGCGCAAAATTGCCCCTGCCCCTAAGGCAGAACTCGGCTCTCGATAATTCCCGCACCTGCGGACAGACCCGTCTTTGCAAGAGCTCAGTTCAGCAAATTTTCCCAGGAATGAAATTTTAGCAGTGTAGCATCAACTTACCTTGTTGGTGAAGGCTCTGAAGAGGGAGCGGAGCTGAGTGAATGAGCTGCTCTCCCATCTGAGAACTTTTATACGGTTCCTTGCTCTCTTCCTGGAAGTGCAATAAACCCCCCGGGGAAAAAAATGACCAAAGTATTTACAAAACAGCCACGCCTCTAATTACCCAGCACCTTCAAAAGCTTCTTCAACCCGGTTTCTTTGATTGGCTTGTCATACACTAGATTGTCTTCCTTGTGTTACACAGCTTTAATTGCCGCCCTGCCCCACGCAGGTTGTAATGCGCGAAGAGTGAAAACCGTGTGGGTGGCTTGGCTGTCTCACTGTCATGCCTGGATGAGTTTTATATTGCAAAATGGATGGCAAAGGTGGCGCTTTTTTGGGTTTCCATCACCCTGAAACCTCTTGCTCAAAGTCTGGCGGGGAGGAGAGGTCATGACGCTCGGTCACGGGTGCCTCTAATCGCTCTTGGCGGGACGGGGGGGCTTGAACAGAGGACAAGTGCTACCGTTTTCAGACCCTCACCGTAAAAAATGGCAAGTTTTTAGAAAGTCCTCATCACACGTCATCTAAAAGCATCTTTTAAGTTCTCTTCACCCCATAAGACAGCTGCAGTTGCCAGAACCTCAGCAGCTGAGGGCCCCCTCTTGATCTCCTCTCTCTGACTGCCTCCTTTCCTGTAGTGATAAAACCAGGATAATGAACCTTGTGGCCACTGTGGCAGTCTCGGAGAGATACAACTGGAAAGTGACCTGTCAAAGCCAGGAAACAGTACTGGTCAGAAGTCTTGTCTTGTACCTGTGAATGCCCCAAAAATGTTGTGTGGTTTCTCTGCCTGTGTCCCTCTAATTCACATCCGATTTTTATAGCCCTTTCACTGCTATTGACACAGTTACCACTCATTTTCATTGCTGACATTTTTCCTGGCTAATACTGAAAAACCCCAAACAGACTGATCTTTTAAAATGCCTGCTTTTCTAATATTTTAATTTATTTTTAATTGCCTGTCTCTGAAGCAGCCGTTGTCCGTGTTGGGAAATGCGTGCCTGCAGAAGCCGCTTGGGCAAACCTTGCGTGTGTGAGTAAGCTGTGAGTAAAGCGCTAGCTCAGAGACCATGCACCCAAGCTCGCCACGCAGTTCACGCTCACCCAGCTCTTCCCTGGGGTGCAACGGGTGCACTCTGGGTGCAAGGTAGCAGACGGCTGCAAGCCTGGGGCACTCACCTGGCCCTGGTGCAATCAGCAGTGCAACCACAGCTTTGCAACAGCCCCGGTTTCTCCTTTTCCCTCCCATTAGCAGCTTGACTTTGCAATTTCAGCAGGACTCACTCTGTGTTTTTACTCATTTTGCATCTCGACTCCATCTGCAAACCTGAGAGTCAAAAGTTTGTGTTGGGAGGAGATCGATTGAACATCTGAAGCAAAGAGGGGTGGCTCCCACTTGCTACCTCTAAAAAAATTTATTTAGTTTCTAGCCAGAGGGGCCAGCTAGCAACTTTCATTAAGAAGCCAGATTTGTGTTTACTGTTCATCCTACCTCTTTACAAACAGCCAAAGCAGAGCTGCCATGGCTCTTGCAAGCACCAGCACGCTCATCCAGGAGAGTCCTGTGTTATCGCAGTTCGTCAGCTGTGAGGGATGAATAATTCCTCCTCAGTTGAGCAACAAGCAGGAAGGAAATGTGCGTGTGCAAATGCGCGTGTGTACCCCTGCTTGTAAAATCCAGCCTGCGCCTGCTCCCAGCTTTGTGCTGGAGGTGAGCTGCGGTGTGAAGAGAAAGGCAGGGGGATGTAGCCCTGGCCCCTTGTGTTCCAGCTTTGGGTGCACGAGCATCCTCCTCTCTGCTGGGTCTGTTATACTATTCTTTAGTTCATTATTATTTAATCTTGCTTGGTCGACATCTAAGCTTGGGGAGTGCTATGTGATACGATCCTCAAAGAATGC
Organism: Syrrhaptes paradoxus; assembly: GCA_013400615.1. Lineage (NCBI taxonomy): Eukaryota > Metazoa > Chordata > Aves > Pterocliformes > Pteroclidae > Syrrhaptes > Syrrhaptes paradoxus. Next base: position 48,423 of record VZTO01012845.1, read on the forward strand.
GCCAGGTGGAATAGTGAATAAGAAAAGTACTTTTAAAGTGTTTTCCATTTTCTTTTTTTGGGGAGGGACTGAAATTTTGGGATGGTTTTTGGTCAGACAGTTGAATAGACAAGAAGTTTTTGAGTAGTCCAGACTCTAATCAGTTTTCTAGAAGTGTCTTGGAAGTTGCTTGAGGTTTCTGAGTGGTTTTTTTTGCTACCTTTGGTGGTATCAGATGAAGTGGGGAAAATAAGATGAATCAATAATGAAGTGGTAGATTTTAGAAATATAAATACATGCAAATAAATGATAACGCTGTCTAATTTTAGAATGGAATTTAATATGTCTGGTGACAAAATCTTGGGTAACGTTCCCTGCACCACAGCTCTCCAGTCTTACAACATTTTACAGCATGAAAGAAACCTGCAGTGGCACTGAACATAGGGCTGGAGCTCAGAGGATTTTGGGTTTTGTAAGCTGTGGTGTTTTACAAATGTCAGGGAAAAGTTTCCCAGATTTTTGTTGAGCTGAAAGGGTCAAAATCCTCACAGGTGGGTGAAAGTAGCAATGGTAAAAAATAGTTTACAATGGAATTTTATGCTCTTTTTCCTCCTTTTAAATGGGCAGAGATCTATGGGTGTTTTTTCCTCTATTATCAATACTTGGAAGAGTTAAAAAACTGCAGAGAACAGTCTTGAAATATTAATTGGTTGTCAAAAAACAAGTTACAACTGGCACTGGATGTTCAGTCCTCCCACCAGGACAACACCGAGGAACCATCTTCCCCCTCTGACTAATTTAGAGCCTGTTCCTATCAAAAAATGTCATGAAGCAGGTTACTGCAAAGAAGCAAACAAGCTGGTTTGAGTTGCCTCATGCCACTGGTGCAAGGTTTACGTGCTCCGGCTTACAACATCACCTGCAATCTCTCTGGGATGGGAGCCTGGTGTGTAATTGTTTCCAAGTAAACAACCTTGCACTCCCAAGGTCACGCTGTAAATAATAATCAGCTGGAAATCACCTGTGGGTTTTGCATATCTCCTCCACGTAGCTCATGGGGTCTGGTCTGTCTACCCACGCAGAGGGTCTCGGCAGGGCAGAACGTTTCTATTTGATGGGAGCAGCATGGGGTAAGCTCTGACTTTAGCAAGAGCGAAAGCAAGCACCTTCTCTTGCTGTTGCAAGCTGTCTGTTTTAATTCTATTAAAATAAATGGTACATTGGAGTGCAGCTGTAAAATATATGTCAAAAATATTGGAAGATAAATCTTGTGTTGTGAAGCAGACTCCTTGGGCATTTACTTGTATTTGGAGTGAAGGAGGCAGAAATCAAGGAAATAATTCAAATACTGGATTTTCCCACAGGCTATGAAGTTTTATTTTCCAACCCATGAGCAAAAAGAGACGGAGAGAAGAATCTTTTCCTGTCACCAAAGCACAAGTCACTTTTCCCAGTGGTGGTCACAGCCCAACGTGAGGAATGCAAAGCTCCTCAACCATGATGATGCATCCAGGGCACTTTTGCTTGAGCAGGGATGGCTGCTGAGTCGGATCACTTCTTCTGGCTGGGGGGCCAATGGTTGATCTTCTTGCTTTGTTGAGTGTCAATGTTGGGAACGACCACAGGGCATTTCTGTTGTATGGTCTGGGAGCACCCACCGCCCACGTAGCTGAGCTCTGGGCTTGAGTATCCCCCGATGCCGTAGCCCAATCCTCTGCTACTGTAACCTGACCCCCCGCCTCCTCCCCCAGCGATGCCCGATCTCCCACTGTGGCAGCTGGATCCTCCACCACCCCCAGAGCTGACAAAGGGGTTCCGCCCTGAGCCCTCGCTGCCCCACCCTGTTTCCCCCCCACTGCCATAGACTGGGACTGTCCCCCCTGCAGCGCCCCAGCCAGACGTCCCCCCGCTGTTGCCGCTGGTTATTACAACAGATCCATCGCCATCACATCTGTACCGCCCTGCAGCGTTGTAGGTGGACGACGTTGACATGGGCTGCCAGGATGAAGGGTCCCGGCTGTATGTGATCGAGCCTTCCCCACTGCAGAAGAAGGACCCATGTCCATGGAGGTTTGAGTGGTTTCCTCTGTGGTGAGAGGAGATCTCATTGCTGTAGCCCCTGTTCCGCCGGGAGCATCTCTCTCGGAGATAGCGATAAATCTGAAAGAGGGAAAAAACCTTCAAACCTGCACCATTTGTGCTTCATTTTTGCACCATGGCAGGTGGGGAGGCTTCAGGCAGTGTGGTCAGAAAGGCTTTGCCAGGGCCTGGGGCCATGTCAGGCTCTTCTTCAAATGCAAGAGTATTTTGAGTCTTATTGGAATAGCTTTGCTGTTTCTTATCTCCAGGATATATTTCCAGAGAATTGAAATTTGAAATATATTCTTTTAACATCTAATAACTGCCCTGGTTCTCCCCACTCACCTTCCTGACTGTAACTGCAGACCTGTAAAAATAGCAAGGGTTATCCTCGCTTCTTTTTTTAAACTGATGCAAGAGCGGTGGATCAGAATTTCCAGGCAAGATGACATTGCTGGCTGTATTATTGCTGTCATTGCATAGCACCCCCAAAGGTCTTTTACATAAGGCAGTCGGCACAGCCACGGAGTACAGCATAGGCTTGTTGTTAAGTAATAAAAAAAAAATGTGTCCTGGATGTTGCAAACATGTTTTAAACTGCAAAGACTCTACAGTCACCATGTGCTGGACCCTGCAGACTCATCTGGGTTTTAGCCTGCCCAATCTTGCAGCTCTGAGTTCAGTGACCTGACTTCGCCTTGCGTCCTAGCGACCTGATCTGCACCGTACCAAGAAATCATACAGATCCCAAGAACTTTCCTGTGGATGCTCAAGCAACGTGGCTACGGCTGCAAGGCTGCGTCAAGATCTCAAGTGAAGCTATATCCCATGAATATGAAAGAATAAAAGCTCAGAAAAAGCAGACTTACCCTCCTCAGCCATTGGAAACACATTTAGAAGATAAAAGTCGACTGAATGAGGAGCTTAAAGAGACAGGAACTTTTATATGGTGTTTAGCATATATGGGAAGTGAGACACCCTGAGGAATGGCAAGGATTTATTTACCAGTCAAATTCTGATTTCCACCTTTGCTTTGACTCATGACATCCGATCAATATCTTGCCTTCACGCTACTTGTTGCGTTGCATGCAGCAGTAATTGCTACTCCTGCTTAATGATCCTATTCCTGTGCTCCTGCCCTGACCCACGGGGGACTGCTTCGGCCCCCAGCAAGGTGGTGACGCTGGGGGAGGCCAGGGGAGGTGGGTGGGAGCATGGGTGTAGGGAGATGCTAAGTAAGAGGGTTAGTGAGTTTGGGGCAGAGGGTGGTGGTGACAGAGTCCTTCTCGAGGAAGGGGCAGGGAGTGGAAGGAGGCTGCGGTTCAGTGGTTTGGTAGTGCTCTTGGCTCGGGGCATCACTGCAGGGGTGGGTGTGATCTGCAGATACCCGGGAAAGCGGAAGAGGAACGCTGGGAAAACACCTGGTGGCCACACGGCGTGTTGATCCCACTGGTGGCTCCTGCAGTGGGAGATTTTCTGAGGAAGACATTTGCATCCGGAACAGAAGCTCGCCAAAAGTGAAACACCTGGCTTAGGCATTTGGCAAGGGTGGTAGAGATGCTCTGAGAAAGCTTAGGTGCCCTGGAGAGAATTACAGAGGTGTGACTGTCCTAATATTTCAATCCGCTGTGGCTGAATTACTTCTCTAATGAAGGATTATGCCTCCAAATCTTCTGCGTTTTCACATGCTGTGTCCTTCCTCTAGCTTGGAAAGAGCACCAAGCACCAGGGACTCTGGGGAAACTGGTCCAGAGGGCTGCAGGGGGTATGTGCCGTGACCGTGCCGGTAGTATGGACCAGCACGATGTCCACATCCATGACGTCCACCAGCATGCTGCAGCCTGTGGTGCTCCAGCTCAGCCCTGCAGCACGGCTCTTGCAGGCTGGACTATTTTGCCATGGGGACAGTCAGTCCCAGCTTTTGCAAAAGGCCGCGTCTATGGGGCAGAAAGCAGTGCACCAGGGTGGTGGTGCTGGCCTCGGCATTCAAAGGAGGTTTCAAATGCTTGGGCAAGGAGACATTAGGGCCTGGAGGCATGACCTGGACTGCGTTGAGCTGCCCGAGGGATTTGCTGCTGGTTTTATTTCCTTCTACCTGGCCCAGGGCTGATTTGGCAGATCCAGCGTGTGAGGCTCACCCTCCGGGATGAGCTGCTCTGAGTTTGCAAAGCTGGGAGGGAAGCAGGGGATGCGGACGTTGGTGTTATTTGCCACTCGGGATGGCAACAACTGCTGTTGAGGGTTGGTCCCAATCCCTGGTCTCCAGGACTGAGCCTGATGGACTTGGCTGTGTCTCCTGGGGGGACAGCACATCTCCACAGACATTGTCCTTGGATGCTGCTACATCAGGAGCCTTAGAGCCATGAGCTGGGATGGCTGCACCTTGCACAGGTCCCAAAGGGATGTTGGGTGCTCAGAGTGCTTCACGTCTTGGGCTCTCTATCACAAAGCCCAGGTGAAAATGAAGTTTCAAACTCTCCACGGCTACAAATTGGGTGGCTTTAGGGCTACATCTACAGCAATGCACTATTGAACCCACCATCTCTCTACAGAGAGGAGTGAGATGTCTCATCAGATAGATTTCTCTCTCCCAAGACCATAAGACACTGGTTGTGAATACAAGAAAAAACAAACTCTCAAAGAAGGTAGATTTGAGATATTATTATATTTATTAGATATGAAAAATGCTCTTTGAAAAAGCATCCTCAGGAGTTCCAACAGCAGCAGCAGAGCACAGGACTATTAATCCTGGAGTTCTCAGCACAGGGATGCAGCATCAAGGGAAGAGAAGAGGACATGCTTGGAGGAACCAGCAAACAGCACGGGGTCTGGAGGCAAAACTGTGAGATGGTAGAGGAGGGGCTGTTCTCACTGGGTGCCAATGCTGCCTGTGGCTGTTACTTCTGGTGGCTGGGGGGCCAGTAGCAGGCCTGCTTGGTCTGATGGGACTCAATGTGGGGAATGACAATGGGGCATTTCTGCTGCATGGAATGGGAGGACCCTCCACTGCCCCCTCCAGAGCTGATGATGATTCCATGGCCTGACGAACCGCCACTGCTGGATCCTCCACTGCAGCATCCAGAGGAACCTCCGCTGCTTCCGCCTCCAATGATGATCTTGCCTCCTGAAGACCCACCGCTGGATCCTCCACTGCAGCATCCAGATGAGCCACCTCCTCCACCCCCTGAGCTAATAATGATCTTGTGGCCTGATCCGCCACTGCCACCACTGGATCCTCCTCCCATGCCGTAGCCTGAGGATCCCCCACTGCAGCATCCAGATGATCCTCCACTGCTTCCACCCCCAATTATGATCTTCGTACCTGAAGACCCACCACTGGATCCTCCTCCCATGCCATAGCCTGAGGATCCTCCACTGCTTCCACCTCCACCTATGCTCTTTGATCCTGAAGACCCACCACTGGATCCTCCTCCCATGCCATAGCTTGAGGATCCTCCACTGCTTCCACCTCCACCTATGCTCTTTGATCCTGAAGACCCACCACTGGATCCTCCTCCCATGCCGTAGCCTGAGGATCCTCCACCGCAGCATCCAGATGATCCTCCACTACTTCCACCCCCAATGATGATCTTTGTACCTGAAGACCCACCACTGGATCCTCCTCCCATGCCATAGCCTGAGGATCCTCCACTGCAGCAGGATCCACCTCCTCCTCCACCACCGATGACAATGATCTTGCCAGAGCCCCCGCTGCTCCCTCCATAGCTGCCTGAGTCTGAGCCCCCACAGCAGGAGGAGCCCTGGGCCTGGTAGCTGGAGGAGCTGCCCCCATGGCAGGAGGAGCCCCCGCTGTGGCACCCGCTGGACTGGGAGGACGTTTCATGGCAGCCTCCGGAGGTCTGTCTCGAACACATCTTTGAGAAGTGACCCTGCAAGAAACAGCATGTTTTTCACTCAAGAGCAGACAATGCCTCCCCAAGAGTTTCACCCAGACAGGAGGATCCCTGTACAGCCCAACGACATCGGCAGACAGCCTCCAAACTCCATGAACTTTCTTTCCTCTAAGTGCTTTGTGCTCCATGGATCCCAGCCACGCATGGAGCTTTTCGCTAAAGTCAATCAACGCGTCATTTAAAGCCTTTCATCCCACTGCTATTCCATCTCCATCTCTATACTGATGAAATACGAATCCCAGTATCATGGGACAATCCTGCTTCTCCTAACACCCACAGGAGATTTGAATTTGTCAAAGCAGCCTTCCTGCCCTTCAAGCCACCACCCATCAGGTGTTCTTTACCAAAGCATTTACATTTTGCAAGCATGAAAGTAAGAGAAGAATCGCTTCCTTCGGCAGAAATGGACTTACCCTTCTTGGCTGTGGCAACACGTACGACGGAGCGAAGGTGAGCGAATGAAGCACTGTGAGATGCAGCAACCTTTATACCGTTTCTCATTTTCCCAAGTGGAAGTGAGGCATCCAAAGGAATGGTGATAGGTTTATTTACTAAACACACCGTACTCCTTCAGCCCACTTGTCCTGAGTCATCGAATCCAACCAATGCTTCTCCCGTGCATCACTTCCTAGGCTACCTGCAGTGTGGTTGCAGATATCGCATGTGAGCTCGGCTCCCGTGGGTGAGTTTCAAGAGGGGATTGTGGGTCTCCAGCGAGCACCCTCCGCTCGAGGTGGGAGATGCTGCTGGGGTGGTGATCGAGACCAGAAGGGGCTGTGGAGGCTCGTGTTTATTGTGTGTTACAGACTGTGGAGATGTCCAGGGAAATGGAGAGGGCTGAGCTGGGTAGGACTGCTGCTGCTGGCGCAGGAAAGGTCTCATGTGCCTGGACTTCCCTGCTCCACCAGTGTAGTGTCGATCACGATTTTTGTTTGAATGCACCACTATGGACGGTACAGAGGTCAGGCAGGATTCACACTGCCTCTGGAAGGAGGGGTGATGCCTATTTTAGAGAGTGAAGTGCTGCAGGTAAAGGGTACCAGGTCCAGCATCCACCCTGTCTATCAGTATTTTGATGGATATTAACGAAAAGGATGAATTCATCCTGGTTTGGAAGATGATGCTGACATTTCTGAAGAAGCAACAGGAGCTGAGGATGCTCTGTGCTCCTGCTGTCACCCTGAGAGCGCCTGACCACCTTCTTGGTCCTGGGCCATTTCTGGGTGCAGAAACGTTCAACAGCAACATTCCCACCTCCTTGAAGTTGGACCCCAAGCTTTCTCTTAGCACCCTGCAGGCAATGGCAGTGTTCGTGCTGCTCCTGGTCACTGATGTTTCAGCACCCTGTGACTTTCCAAAACAAACTCCCTGATAACTTGGCTGTTCCAGCAGCAGGACTGGCTGGAGGAGCTCATCCAGAGATGTTCCGAAGATGCTTACATCCCTGGGGTCCCGCAGGAGGAGGGGACAGAGGGTAGAAGGACATGTAAAAGTGAAGCTCTTTTACCCACTACAGGTGTGGGTCATTCCTGTCTCTGCTGGGACACTTCCGAGCATCTATCATCTGCCTCACAGAGAACAGTTCAGGCAGATGTTTATTTTCCTTTCACTGCTAATTGCCAGAATATACCACATCAAAGAGATCACTTCCCATTGGGAAACTCCCTCTGAAGACTCATACCTAGAGCAGTGTTTTTTTTCCTGTGGGAATGAGGAGATCCCTAGTTACTCCAGCCTTAGCAACTCAGCCCTTGGAAGGGGCTTTCTGAAATCCCGCCCCTGTCGCTGGCTCCACTGGGAGTTCAGAGCTGGAGCAAGGGTTGGAGAGACCCCTCATTCCTCTTCCACAGCTGCTTGGTGCAGCTGTAAGGATCAGGAGTTCCTGCACCATGCACGTACAAGGCCCTCAGCTTCACAGCTCTAATAGTAACTTCCAACCCTTTGCGCTACAGAGTAAGATGTTTTGCGTCTTTCCTCCCCTAAACCATTTAGAACTTCCCTGGGCAGCACATGTCATTTTGATGAGGTAGAGAGGCTGCAGTGTTTAACTTTGTGGGACCTTATCTGATGGGCAGAATTCATGATCATGAGTAGCAACATGTCATCTCTTCTGTGGGTGGGTTTCAAGGCATTTGTCCTCTGGAGCTTTATTACAAAAGCATCAGCTCAGAATAAAATCGTAATAATAATGGAAATAGTACAAATGTCATGGTATAAAGCAAAATCCAACCACTCAGACACTGGAGCTCTCTAGAACTGCAAGTTTTATTGTCTTGTGCAAGCACGAGAAAATTGAGGCAGAAAACAGACATACGAAACAACCCTGGTTAGAAGTTATTGATACATAACACCAGAGGCTCTGGTCAGCCGGAGGGCTGAACAGAAAAATTCCAAGGAAGAAGAGAAAGGAGTAATATAAATATTCTTCAATTTAACAGAGAAAGAAATGCGAGGCACGTTTGTATTACGGGCTTTCTTGATCCAAGAGTCCCTTCTGCAGATGCTACTTGTGTTTGGTCTGCGGTGGCCAGGAGATTGGTTGGGTCTGCTGTTGAATGGACAGACCTCCAGAACTGGACGAACCACCTCCACCTCCTCCAAAAGAGGATGACCCCTGGCTCTGGTGGCCTGAGCCACCACCACCTCCTCCTCCTATGCTGCCACCTCCAATGCAGATGGAGCCTTGGCCCTGGTGGCCTGAACCACCTCATCCTCCACCACCTCCTCCACCAATGTAGATGGGACCTTGGCCCTGGTGGCTGGAACCACCTCCACCACCACTTCCTCCGCCAATACAAATGGGACCTTGGCCCTGGTGGCTGGAACCACCTCCACCACCACTTCCTCCACCAATACAAATGGGACCTTGGCCCTGGTGGCTGGAGCCACCTCCACCACCACTTCCTCCACCAATACAAATGGGACCTTGGCCCTGGTGGCTGGAGCCACCTCCTCCTCCACCACCACCTCCACCAATACAGATGGGACCTTGGCTTTGATGTCCTGAGCCACCACCTCCTCCGCCACCACCACCTCCAATGCAGATGGGACCTTGGCCTTGGTGGCCTGAACCACCACCTCCTCCTCCTCCGCCACCACCACCAATGCAGATGGGGCCTTGGCTTTGGTGGCCTGAACCACCTCCTCCTCCTCCACCCCCACCACCACCACCAATGCAGATGGGACCTTGGCCTTGGTGGCTTGAACCACCTCCACCACTGCTTCCTCCACCAATGCAGATGGAACCTTGGCTTTGGTGGCCTGAACCACCTCCTCCTCCACCACCACCACCAATGCAGATGGGGCCTTGGCTTTGGTGGCCTGAACCACCTCCTCCTCCTCCACCCCCACCACCACCACCAATGCAGATGGGACCTTGGCCTTGGTGGCTTGAACCACCTCCACCACTGCTTCCTCCACCAATGCAGATGGAACCTTGGCTTTGGTGGCCTGAACCACCTCCTCCTCCACCACCACCACCAATGCAGATGGGGCCTTGGCTTTGGTGGCCTGAACCACCTCCTCCTCCACCACCACTACCACCACCAATGCAGATGGGACCTTGGCTTTGGTGGCCTGAACCTCCTCCTCCTCCTCCTCCACCACCACCACCTCCAATACAGATGGGACCTTGGCTTTGGTGGCCTGAACCACCTCCTCCTCCACCACCACCACCAATGCAGATGGGTCCTTGTCCCTGGTGGCTTGAACCACCTCCACCACTGCTTCCTCCACCAATACAGATGGGACCTTGGCCTTGATGGCTGGAACCACCACCTCCTCCTCCACCACCACCGCCTCCTCCTCCAGTAATGCAGATGGGTCCTTGTCCCTGGTGGCCCGACCCACCACCACCTCCGCCTCCTCCACCACCGCCTCCTCCACCACCACCTCCTCCTCCAATAATGCAGATATGTCCTTGTCCCTGGTGGCCTGAACCACCACCACCTCCTCCACCTCCGCCTCCACCACTGATGGATCCATGGCTCTGGTGGCCTGAACCTCCTCCTTTTCCAAAGGATGACGATGATATGTGGGTCTGGTAAATAGCACCACCACCGCCACTACCGCCGCCGCTGCCTCCTCCTCCGTGGCAGGACGATCCTTGGCTCTGGTATCCTATAGATCCTCCTCCACCACTACTGTGGCAGGATCCTCCTCCACCGCCCCCATGGCATGAACTTCCTCCACCACCACTGCTGTGGCATCCACCGGACTGCTCAGAGATCCCTTGGCCATCACCCTTCTGCTGGTGGGAACCCATCGTCCCAGGCGTCAGGGAGTCCTCCAAGAGAAAGACAAAACAAACCTTAGTAAAGTGTCTTCTGTTCTCTTTTTGTCTCCCCCATCTACCTCTGATAGTTAATGCAAAAGGATATGTTTCAGCCTCAGGAATTTGTAAATTAAAATGATACCCTTGCTCCATCTCATCCATATCCAATACAGAAGTTTTCCACTCATTCCATATCCTTTAATCAGGTCTTCTACTGGGCGTCCTCTATCCATACATAACTGCTTTTTGTTTTGTTTTTTTTTTTCTAGGGCAGGTGCAACTGTACTCATTCCTTAATAATTCCTTCTTGCAGCAGGTTGTTGGAGTGGCATGCCGCTGCAAGAGGTACACAAGGCTGTGGTACACCAGAATTACCCTTATCCAAATGTGGTTTGGGAATTTTGAAAGGGCTGTAATGCTTAGGGATGGCTATTAATATTCCATGCCATACAAGAAACAAAGGACATGGCTCAACATTTGCATAACAATAACCACTGCACTTTGAAATTCTTCCATCTTCAAACAGTGGCTGTTTTATTTCTTCTTAAAAATTAGAAGAGAGAGGAACAGACAGTGGAAAAGATATAAGCAATGCAAAAAAAGAAAAAAAAAGCCCAAACCAAAACCAAACCAAAAAAGCAATGCAAAAAGAAAAAAAACCCAAAACCAAACCAAAAAAGCAGCTGCACAAAGCTTCAGTGGAATGCTCCAGGTCACCACTTGCAAGGACTTGATAGGAACCCAGGCTGAAACCTGCAGGGATGCTGTGAAGTTTGAGCACTTCGTTGGTACTTAACCCCCACCACAGCCCACAGCTGTGTCTGCTGGCAGTAGTAATTTATATTTCTTTGGCAGGCAAGAGACAGCTCTACTAACGAAAAGGATCTACAGTTCAGTGGGATGAGGTGTCCAAATACGCCTGAGGAGAAAAGGGTTCTTTCAAGAAAAAAGGTGATCAAAAGAGGACCTTTTCCAATTTAGGCGAAAGGCTGGAAAATAAGAATAGTCTCTCATTTTGTATTTCAATTCATTTTTTCCCCACCCTTTGCTAAGCACCTGCAAAACCTCTTTCTTTTTCCTGTCCTTTTTCTTAAGATTTATATTCCAATAGTATTTAGGAGCTGCCTATATACAGCAGTACCACACGGTGTTGGGTCCAGAGAAATCAAAGCAGCTCCAGATACCATGTTTTCTGTCAAGCTCTCCCTCTTTTCTGTGATTAAGTAATCCCACAAAATCATTAGAAAAAAATCTGACTGTAAATAAGGAGGAATTTTTTGACTCTGAGACCCCAAAGCCATATCTACTCCCAGCTTTTTCCAGTTTAGCACACCAATGCTAACCAGCCAAGCTAGCTTCCATCCGTAGCAGGAAATATCTTACCGTGTCCCACGGCACGAACCAGTGGAAAGAAGTCAATGGAGTGAGGAAACCTGGTGTGTGAGAACTTTTATATGGTATCTAGTCCTCCTCTTGAAAAGAAACAATGATTGATTTATTTACTAGCCAAACCCAAACACAACTACCCACCTACTTGGCACAATCTTGGGCTTGTCATTCTGATTGATATCTCCCTTCCACCACCTCTTTTGTTTTCCGCTGTATTAAAGTCTTTGGATGGCTCCACCTACTACAAGTAGAGTGAATAAATGGGTTAAAGCAGCATGCTCTCGGATTTTCAGAAAAAAAACCATGTGATTTACTTTCACATCCACCCTACAGAGGGGTCTAACATTCCAGAAAGGAAATGTGACGGGGGAAAGAGGAACGTTCATCTTTATAGATATAGATAATTTATCTCTCATTATAGAAAATGTTTCTGAGCACCCGGCTGTGGCTCTGGTATATCATTATATCGTGTTGTAACTGGCGGATTTGTAGGAGTGTATTATAAGTTTCTAGTGACACCCACGTCATTGCCAGGGGCTGTAGGGACACACATCGGACTGCGATCCAGTGAGTTCAAGCTCCCCAGAAGACAACATGTGCCTATAGAGGCAGAGGCTGAAGTGATGCAAATCTGGGAGGCTCCAGGTGATTTACAACCTTGGAGGATTTGACCTACGGAGAAATGGAGGAAAGAAAACCAAACGGCCAAAGAAGCGGTGGTCTTCATGTAGACTTGCAGGGGTGTAAGAGAACCTAGGATAGGACTCTGACCTTTTTTTGTTTGTTTTGTTTTTACCATGCTGGCCTGCAGAGACCATGGCGCAAGAGCAGAGGGGACAGTTTTCTCCTTGACAGCGATGGCAGCAAGCTAGTGGTGCTGCAAGAATACAGCCACCACATCCCATCACATCATGGGAGTCATCCACTGCCCTGCAGGCACTGGAAGAGCTGTTGGTGCCCTCAGGGAGGTGGACTGTCATCACTTTATTGGTACTTCCCAATGTTTTCTCTTCGGCTGTGCTTGCCATAGCCCGGGGCCATGGCCAGCTTCCATAATTTTAGCTTTAAAGGAAGTCCAAGAGCTATTTCATTGCCATGTCCACTGGTAGTTACACACACAATAGCGACGAGAGACGTTCAGATGCTCTGGACATTGACTGCATTGCCATAGTCACAGTGAACATGACAGAAAAGGAGCAGTTTTGAAAAAAAATGAGGAATTTTATGTCCAGTGGGCTCTCTTCAAACCCCTCAGGAGCATGTAAGCATAGGGAAAACCCCTCTTGCTGAGAGGGTATCACTTATTGCATGTTTTGGGTGGTATTTTGCTACATTAACTGCACCATGAAAATGTACACGTCCATCTTCTTGTGAGTATATGGATGAGTATCCAAGTAGGCAGAGGCAAATAAAGTTAAATAAAATAAAAGCCACCTCCCCTTCCAGCCCAGTCTTTCACTGAGTTTTTGTGCAGCATTTCCTACGATACAATTGTGATATTTACACCTAGAAACACCCAGCTGAGATCATACGACTCCTGGTGTGATGGAGACACAGTCACAAGTAATGTCGAAGCCCCTCCATAGTGTCCCTGGACCAGGGAGGTAAGTAGGGCAGGCAAAATAGATGTCAAGGGATTCGCTGTTTATCTGAAAACCAAATTAAGGGCTGTGGTTGTATCACGTACTTAGCATATCTAGAACAGCTTGTTTATCTCTGCTGTTAGGATCAAGGGCAGTCAGGATGCGGCAGTAAGAGGTTTAGCATGTTCTGGTACATGAAAGATTAGTCCTGGGATTAGGTATGTGTGCCGGGGAGCAGGGCATCGCAAAGCTCGGTTTGGTTGCTGTAAATGAGGCTCGTTAGCTTGGACGGATGGGTGACAGCAACACAGAGGCGCTGGCACAGGATGCCACTTTGCTAAAGGACTCATTGTAAGTGGTAATACCAGCAAATGTTAAGAGTTTGGATCAGGGATCTTTGTTGCAGTAACAGAGATTGGAAATCAGACAAAGCAGGGTTATGTCCCCGTTTTATGCACAGGGGAGTGATTTGGGAAAGTCTCAAAGCTGGGACTTAAACCAAGGCTTCAAAATCTCAGCCTAATGCCTCATCCCTAGATAAACCCCTCCTTGATGAAGGAAAAACACATTGCACAGACAGAGATCCTCACCATCTGGGGCTCAGAAATATTTTCTTTAAGGAATTTAGTGCAGAGACCCCAAAGGACACTGTGTGTGCTGAATATTTTTGCTCACTACGAAGCACGCTTTGTAGCTACCAAAGCTGTATCGGTAGGGTGGAGTATAATTGCCACAGAGGCATACGTGTCCTCATGATGCATTTGCCGGGTACCTCCTGATTATATCCTCCCTGTGGGTGACGAAAGAGGTGTGATCCTGACATCCGTCCTCAGTGTAGGAGGGGGCCACGCTTCTGCCGGATGACGGGTAGCAGACAGTATGGGTGATGGTGTGACCATGGGAGATCTGGCCAGTTTCTGAAGCCCTTGGTTTATTTTCTGTTTAATTCTCTATTCCAGCTGTGCTTTTTGAACATCACAGGCTGGGGGGTAAGGATGGTGAGGTGAAGGCAACGTGGCTGGTGGGACAGAGGATCATCTGTTCCTCAAGTAAACCATAGAATCATAGAATGGTTTGGGTTGGAAGGGACCTTAGAGATCATCTAGTTCCAACCCCCATCTCTCCTTATGGGTGGTTCTAAACCATCTCTCCTTAAGGCTTAGTTTCTCCCTCGGTAGGTAAAGACGGCAAAACATTCAATAAAACGGTCTAAGGCACAGAACACTTGCGATGTCCAGCATCCCCCTGTGACATACATCGAGGCACTGTGGGGTTTGTAGGCAACCTTGTGCAGGCAAGGTGGACATGGAGCATGGCATACCCTGGGCAGCGCTCAGGGCCATGGGAACATGACGTCCCCTTGTTATGGTTTTGACCCTGGACACTCCTTTGTGCCCCCATCTGCTCTGAGCCTTTAGGGAGTGGGCTCGGTGGTCCTAGAGAAGGGCAGCGGTTCATGGGGAATATTCAGAAGAGCTTCATCTCTTCTTCAGCTCACTGCCACCGAAGCAAGACCTACCCACTCTCCCCGGCCAGGCAGCCTGCCTGATGGCTTGGTGATGCAAGACTTGCTACTGAGTATGACAGACACCCTGGCAGCAGGTGCCAATGCGTGTCGCTGGTAGCTGACAGTCGCTGGTGGTGGCCAGGATTGATGCCATGCGTTGCTCAGGGTGGTGGCCCCTGCTCTGGTGCAGTCAGTGCCCTCATCCTAAGGACACAGATTCACCTCTGCTGAGCAGAAATCGCTTTTCTCCTTCTCACAATATCACTTCCTTTTCACGCTCTTCAGACAAGGCACAGCCTGCCTCTACCCACAGAACCCTTCGTGTCAGATGGGTGCAGGAGCTGGAAGCAAAGGATTATTTTTAATCCGGAAGAGTTTCTGCCTCCACCCTTTGGGTTCTGCTTCTATTTTGGGGATCGAAACTTTCAATCCTCAGTGCCAGCTCTTCCCCCAGGTATGCCCACCAAGAAATTGCCCTTTTGCCCTCATTATAATGCTTAACCACCTATGATCATGCCTAGGGCTCTTTCTGTGAGTATTTCTCCTGCTTTCAACATGTGGCATGCTTTGTGTCTCTCTGCCGTGGAATGTGGAAGAATACAAGACTAGGTTTGTGTACCCCAACGAGAAAAACTTTCCCCAATAATTAAAATATAATGGCTTTGGCAGTTCAACACTCAGTTGTCCAGCTGTGGGTTCCTTTCCTGGTTTCACTTTTATCTGGTCCCTGCAGTTTGCCACATACATTAAAGCCGGGGCACACCCTGTTTTTGATTTTCTGCATTCTCTCATCTTGGTTCCTCATTCTTTCAGAGCTCATCGGGAAATTATCGGTGCTACAGTGGGAATTTAGGAGATAGGAAAGAGGATGACTTGACCCTGCCCTACCTGTAGCAGCAACACCAGCCCAACGCTACGGCTTTGCGATGGCTTGAAGCAAATCTCATGCCAACACAGCTTTGTCCACCTTTAAACCACAGCGTGTCACAGCGGCTACATCAAAGAAACGTCCTTGAGATCAAAATGTCTTCAACTGCTCTGTTCAATCCCTGACAAAATTTGGTGGTGGGCATGTTCGGATGCCACACTGCACCAGGAGTCTGCTGGCTAACAAATCACCTCAAATTTTTTTTTTTTTAATAACCTCAAATGGTTTTTAGCTGTCTAGGGTATATATGGAAGTGGTATACCTTGTCTCATACCTGTATGAAACTTAGACTACAGGATAAATGTGATCAAACAGAAGAGAGGAAAATACTGTTTTGGTTATTTAACTTTTTTTTTCAACCAATGTTTGCTGAATGTGATAAGAAATGATAGCATGGGCAAACAGAAATGTGCACTCTTAAATAACTGAAATGTCTGAAGGAGTGCAGTAACATTTTGAAAAAAAAAGAATACAAGACTTTTCTGCTTGCTCTTGCATACCTCAACCTAGAGAGAAGTCTTACCAAGTAAGATAGCAACTGATAGGTAAAGCAAAAAGGAGGATATGTCAAAATTGAGCAACAGCCCCGCCACACTAGATATGCAGATCTCCTATCACACCCACAGTCTCATCACCGGGAGATTTTGTAATGCAGCAAAGGTTGGAGGATGAAGGGGAATATGATGAAAGGCACCGCGGTGCTGTGCCCTCCCCCTCCGCGGCTCTGCTACCGGCAGCCATGGGGTGAGATGGACCCAGGCACGAGCTTCATGGTGGAGAGCGACAAGCAAAGCAACAGCGTATCCTGCATGAGAGCCGCGCACAGGAATAATCCAGTTTCTGAATGCTCGTTCTTGGTTTGCTTGTACATGCACAGCACCCAGCAGAGCCTGGGCGTAAAGCAACCTAAAACCCCCGGTTACAAGCCACTATCTTCCTTCAAATGCCAATCTTTGGCCCTCATTGTTTGTATAATTCCAGTTCCAGCCAAATGAGCCCATTATCTCTGGGACTGGACTTCCCACGTTAGTGTTCAGAGAGAGCCCCAAGACTATCACCACCTTATTTAATGGGAGAAGACCATTTCCTTCTGTTTACAGATGGGGAATAAGATACTGAGGGGACCACCAGTCCACGTCCACTCTGAAGTCCTGCGGGGTGGCTGAACCCACAGACATCACCTCCTGAGCCAGACTTCCTGCCCTGACGATAAGGGAAAATATGGTTTGCCAGGCATCTATGGGACACTCAGGCTGGAGATGACCAACCCATTCAGCTGAGGGCTGTGACTCAGAGATATCCACGTTTTTGGAAATGGGACACGTGACAGGACGTTCATGGGTCTTTTGGCTTTGATGAAGTGATTCCTGATGATGTTGTATTGTTTCTTGCTTGTTATCTGCAGCACTAAATGTTGGAGCAAGCTTTTATTTTATCCTCCTTTGCCCCAGAATCTTTATTCCCACATCTAGGAGTTTTGCAGAGCCCGCGCACAGCATCCCATGGGGTTGTGTGACAAAGGAGACTGGGTTGGTGTCAAGGTGACGGCCACTGCCTCAGCACCTCGTTCCCCAGCAGAACCTCTTCAGCACGGGTAATTTTTCCCATTCTCCCCTCTTCAATGGGGATTAGGAGCATTTCTGAGATGCCAGGAGACCTTGCTGGAAGAACATGTAATTTGTCACCTAGGCACCAGCAGCACTCAAAATGCGTCATGGCCAACCTCATTTTCGTGTCCAGTGTGGACCCGTGGTGACAATGGCTGTGCGCAGGACAAACTCCTTGGGAAGGCAGCTGGAGCTGCTCATTACCTGGCAAGTCTAACTGCATAGCTTCCTATTTTTATGATCCACCCAACTTTTTAGTGGGTCATCTGCCCAGTTTTTACCCATGACACTGATGCAGCTTCCTTCCCATGTTATTCAGCCGGTTTGCGCCAGCCCATTAAAATTACAGTCATCAAATGGAAAGTCTTAATTGCTCCATTCATTATCTTCAGTGGTCATATCCGACAGTTAATTTACTTGCCTGGGAACTCCCCACAGGCTTCACAAGACAGCTTTTAGACAGAATCAGGATTAGCCAGTCTGACAGTAAGGTGAGGATGGTTGGAATAAGGAATGCCACCGACACAGAGGACCCCTTCCAATGACCCCAGCTCATGGCACCATTTGGACATTTACTAACCATGCAGCTGCCCTGAAGTGGGACACAGGGTCCACCAGAACCAACACTGGTCTTAAGTTGACAACTTTGGAGCAGGAGGAAGCCTCATGGCTCCAGGACATGATGTTTTTTAAGGAATACGGAGAATTTCCCCTTTATTAACATTCTTAGTTACTTACACTGTTCTCAGCCTCATCCTATCAACAGCACCCAGAGAAAGCTAAAGGGGGGTGGAGAGGGGGAAGTACAGTCTCTTTAGACAGCAACAGACCTTATTTCTTCCTTTAGTGAAAAGGCTCGATACACACAACCAAGTGCAGCCATGAAACAGGATTCTCTCCTTTCAGAGTCTCCAGCTGCTGCTGACATCCCCATCGGATATAAGCAGGGTAATGATCAGGAAGACACACACACACAAACTGATGCTGTAGACAGCCTTTTATAAATTCCCAGCCAAATAACTGGTTCCTCAGGAGGGAAAAGGAGTTGGCACAGTTGGATCAGGGATTTTGCAAGGTCTGTGACCTCCACAGCTGAGGGAGATGTAGCATTCGGCCTTTGAAGCTGAAACCCTTTGCTTTTCACAGCAGTCTCATATTAACATCTAACAGGTTTACCACTGCTTTCCTGACCAATTTCTCCACCACCTCACTTAGTCATAGCCAAGCCAGTACCACCCACCTAAGAGTCCCTAGCATCACATACCTGTTTTTCTGCATCTCTGCTGGCAGGTGTTGCATCACTTTATCACTGACTTTGCAACCAGAAGTTTGTCATCAGCGCAGCAACTTGCAATTTCAAACAGCACCATTCCTGTGCTGCTTTGCCTCCCCACGCCCACATTCATTCTTTAACTGCCCAAAACACCTTATGCAACACCTCGAATTCTCCCTTCAAAAAGGAGAAGGAAAACTGAAAAAGCTGCAGGTGAAACTCTTCCTCTTTGTCTGGGGCTGAGCCCTACAGAGGTCCTTGGAGAGCACCAGACCTTCCACTGGTGTTGTGCAAGTAGCTCATCTGCCTGTCTCACTCCTCACTGGTTTCTATCCACCGTAGTATCTGGGCTGGGGATCAGCTGAGCTCTGGTTATGCATCAGCTAATTACAACCAGCACTTGCATCTCTAGCAGGAATGAGGGGTGGTGAGGCAGGAGGGACCACATTCCTCCAGCCCAGCACCTGCACTGCCACAGGATGGTGCTCTAGGACCGTCTAGCTCCTTGTCTTTGCTTTGAAGAAAGCTTTACATCACTTTTCTCAAAAAGCAGGACCTCTCCTGTCCCACAGAGCTGAGAAGTTCCCACACCTGCTGGAGTGATTAGTCATTTAAAAGCTTTACATGAACACATGAGGAGACTTTCCCTGAAAGCTGTTCTCAACCACCTTTTACCATTTCTCCCAAACCTAGCAAAACCAATAATTGCCTTTCAAAGCCCAAAAGCCCTGCTCTAAAAACCTTCCTTTTTTAATGTCTACATTGTAATAGGGGAAAAAAACCGCAGCAAAGTCTGTGGTTAACTCAGCTTCGACGATGCTCTGATTTTCTGAAAAGGTTGGACAGAAAAGACCCCCACATTAAGATTTAGCTTTAGATTTTCAAACAGCTTCTGAAGTAGTGGGAGTGGTGAACAGGCTTCTATGCTAGAGAGAAACTAGCAACAGAACTCTGCCCAAAGCCAGTGCATCAAAGATTTGACAGGGCCTAATGGTCTTATTTGTGTTGTCTTGCTTGCCCAATAAGCTACTAAAGCCAGATCCCAACTCTCCCTTCAACAGCCAAAAAGGAGGACTCACACAAAGTGCCTGTCCATAAAGGAAAAGCCCTGCAAGAAGTAAATTTAACGTTAGCAAATGGTGTTTCTCTAGCACTCCCCACCTATGTTCTGACATTCCAAACCCAGCTGGAGCCAGATTGCCCTCAGCTGCCCCGTGCTTGTTAGCCAATGATCCAGGCACCCACCAAATATAACCGTCCCTCGTGAACTTTTCCTCTCTTCTGGGGCAGGAGGTCTTTTGAGGGAGCTGTTGGTGGAGAAGTTAGTTGCTAGTAAGGTGCTTTATTTGAGCTGGTGTTATGAAGTTAGCAGAGATTCCTGAAATTTAAGATTAGTAAAGTTTTATCAGAATGCAGTAGAAAGCTTGTTCCTACTCTGTTCCGCTCTCAAATGGATTGGGACAGAGCTAGTAATTGTGGCAGCTGAACAATGGAGAAAATTCTACTTTTACTCCTTTTTTGGAAAGGACTTTGTACTTGCATCGTCTTATTTACCTGCAAGCTGCTTCTCTACTGAGTGCTCACCCAGGACTGCTTTTCTTAGCAAGGGGAAGACTTCTCCAAGGAAAAGATTTGCTGATGAAGAAGAGCCTGCAAATTTGGAGCTAGTTCTGCTCTGCAGCCCTGCTGTGAGACTACCACAGGTATTTAATTTCTATATCAAGAGCTGGCGTGAGAAATGATTTCAGAGGGTTTTAACCCGTGTGCTCGTAGTGTGTTTCACTGCTTTTATCTCTAGCTGGAACAGTCTTGAGGCTGCTCTGCCTCTTGGTTTTCTCTACTGGCTGTTTCTGTGGTTACTCAAGGAGTTAAAGCCGGAGTTTGTAGCATTCTGTCTGGTACCTGGGTTGCATGTAAAAGCCAGGAACGGTGTAAGCTGGCAGTGTCACGAGGAGGGCAGAGCTAAACCAGGCTGTGATTGCAGCTGCCACACTGATGCATCTGTCTGCCTCTGCAGACAGCTCTGAAAGTCCGGTAGAGGTTTCTGAATGGCAGAGACACCTGAAATGCCATCCTACTTTCTTACCCTTTGTGTTTTTAATTAGGAATAACAAAAATGTGGCAGGAGCCGCCCAGCTTGTCTAAAGTGCAGACAGCTGTGTGGCGCAGACACATTTAAATATAAATCACGGGCTCTTTCAGTGCAATAGGCTTCTCCAGAGGAGGTGGAGCTCAGCAGAGCTGCGCAAATGGGAATTGTTCGAGTTTTCAGACGAGTGATGTAGAGACAACGATGAGCTGAGACAGGGAGCTCTTGGATGAACCTGGGACTGTCTAGGACCTGGGTGTAGAACAAGGGTGTGGGAGAAAAATGTTAAGAGAGATGCAGAAAGGTTCCTTTATTCATGTTGCTGCTGCAGCCTCAATCTGCTGATGTGCCGTGTTCGCAGGCGGTAGGACAGCAGCCAGGAGAGGGGATGGGACAGTGCTCCCCTTGCTGGGTATCGCCCAACAGCTTCGTCCTCCTTTGAATGTGACCACATCAGAGGCGAGCCCTTCGGCTGCTTGGTGGAGAGCACAACTTTATTGCCTCTCTCCTGGGAGGCAGGTCGGGAGCAGGTGTAAGTCATCCTCACCTCTGCTGACTCCAGGGAAGTTGTGCTGCTTCAGAACTGCTGTCTCTGACTTTTATTTTTGTTGGCTCCGAGACAGTCTGCTTGCTTTATTTTCAGCTTCAAACCTTTTATTCTATTAAAAGACGCTTCCTTGCTGTGTGAATCAAACTGAATTTGGAGTCCTGTGTCCTGCCTAACTTAACAAGTGAAATGTCGTTTGGGAGTCTCCTTTTCAACTTGTGTCGTGGCTGGTAAAAAAAAAAAAATTGCTGTAAATTAATAATTTCCACCGTGTGTTGCTCTGATGCATTATTCTGGCTGGGTGTTTGGGGCACTGTGGGTCCTTGATAGCACACTGTGTTGTGAAGGAGCGTGTTCCTGCCTGGGGTTTGCTTTGCTTCCGTGTGCTCCCCGGGTCTGTTGGCCACATGATGGAGCAGTGGAATTGCTGGGGACAGTTTACACACAAGGAATTATTTGGGGCCAATTTAATTGGGATTTATTGGTGGGTGGCGTCATAACACCTCAATTTGTGAACAGCTTAACGTCCTACCGCACACGGCAGTGTGGTCTAAGGGTTAGAGCGCTGCCCTGACACCTCCAGCGTTTGCTGGTAGCCGATTGATTCACTGTGTTAGTCATCCCTCAGCTGCCTCAGCTTTCCTGTGAGTTGCTTTGAGAGCCACTGTGGGGAGCTGGGTATTTGTAACCAGCACGGAGGGAAGCGGAGCTTGTCTTTCCGTGGCTGCTGTACAACTGGGGATTTTCAGCTCTGAGAGAAGTGTGAATGGGAACAGAGGGAAAAACCAAACAGAAAGCAGGCAGCTTGGTGCAGTAGAAGGTTTATTATGTGAGATTGGTTACATACCATAGAGAATAAAGAAATGCAGACTGTAAAGCAAGTACTCTCTGGCTTCCAGCTGGTACATCAGTGGTGGACATTCAAGAAGTATCTGCTTCCAGAGTGAGTTGCTTCACACAGGCCTCCTTGACTTGGAAGTCAAGTCCTGTTTTCTACTATTTTGCTGGGTTTTTTTGGTTTATTTCTTTCGGCTGCAACAGAACAACACGCAGAACTAAACCCAGTTTCTTTTACAAAATCTCCTCTGGAATAAAGTTGAAAGGAGAAGGATGTTTATTCTTAGCAATACGAGCATGGAAGAGCCTGTTTTTTGTTGGCACTGGACTTGCTGATGCTTCTTGGATGATGCAGTGTTATCCATGTGAGTGATTGTGCCCGTGGTAAAACTCACACATCCTTTACACTGTTAGTCATGGAAAAACTCTTCATGCAGTGGAGATCTGAGCCTGCTGTGGATGATAGGAGACTGTAGGTACAAAGCTGTGAGACTTCTAAATCCAACATAAAGTAAAACACGAAGAGGATAAAATAAGGGCTGGTTTGTAAAGGTTTCGTCCGCAAACCCCAGTGATTGCAGCGAGAGTGGTGCTTCTGAAAGCTGTGAACTCAGCTCTGGGTGTGCATCTTGCTCTTCATCACCTGGTTGCTCTGTGGGCACCTCCCTGGAGCTCACTGTGGCCCATAGTTGTACTGGTAGCTGTTGGACCACTGGTATGAACAAGGATATGAGCTGTGATGGTACATGTGAGCTGGAGCGCAGAGCTGAGGGCACCTCATAATGCCTGGCTGGATGCAGTGTGGCATGCAGAGATGTCCCCTGCCCTGCACGTGGGGCTGAGGGAACGCCGTGGTGCACGGAGCAGGAGCCCTGGGGATACAGGAGGAAGAGGAGGGACCTTCCGCAAGGTGTGTCTCAACACACCGGGGCAAACACGGTGTGGAGCACTTGGGGCTGCTCTGCGTGGTCTTCCTCACTGTGCACATCTTGGTGCCTTTGGAAGCACATGGTGTGTACGACACGGATTTCACTGCGCTGGGGTTGTGGCACTGCCTGAAGACCGGTGTGGCACACTTCACTCCACTGGGGATATAGCACTGCTGCTTGTATTGATACCCATAATAAGCCATTGTTCCGGGATGGAGATGAACCTAAGAATGAAGTAGGGGAGATGGGTAAATAAACTCCCTGCAGATCACTGCTTGTACCTGACAAGTTGCCTTTCTGCTGTTTGAGCTTGCTTCCTGAAGGGTGCAGGATGTGTTCCAGCCACTGGCAAGAGCCACTGCCCAGCTGTGGGATGCCAGAGCCGTCTCTGCTGTACTTGGAAGACATGAAGTGTCCATTCCAAAGACGTGATTGAGCACGGAGAAGTGCTGAGAGTTTGGGTCCTAATTAAAATCTGAAATCTCACTGCAAATCAGCTTTGCTCAGCTTTAGCAAATGACACTTGGGTGTCTGTACTTTGCAAGTTGGTGGCAGTTGTTTTTGCAGATATACGGGATTACTTGAAGAACAAGCTCTTAAGGGTCAGGTCCCAGTTACTCTAGATCAACACGATTTCCGTACAAAGATCTCAGCTGATACTGAACTACAAGCGCAGGAGAAACACCAGGCAGGATTGGGTCAGGATTTGAAAGCGAGCGGGTAATATTAACTCTCCTAAAGAGCTCCCAGAAAAATGCATAAAAATTGTTCCAAATAAAAATTAACCTCTGTAGCATCATAGAAGTAATCTACATCAGTGTCTGATTAGGCTTGTAAAGGTCAGCTGTCAACAGAAATAGTTACTTGAACTACTAAAATAAGTGGCCTTTAATACAAGATATATATAAAATTCCTTTTTTTTTTTTTTTCAAAGCCAGTCAAAAATATGGGTACCTAAATGGCCAGATCAAAGTGGAAACGTCCCATCCTAAATTGGGTGAGATTCTGTGAATCTCAGGCACAACTTCAAAACCCTATATCTGTCTGTCTTTGAAAAACAATACTGAAGGTCTTTTAAAAGGAACAACCCCCTTAATTTTCAATGTAGAGTATTTCTGCAGGATCTAGATTCAAGTTCAAAGTTTCAACAAAAGTATAGTTTGCTAGTTAGAGATAGAAACAGGCAAATAACTTACCGAGCTCACAGCCGAGAGAAAGAACTGGATGGAAAGCTTGGAAAGGTGTGTTTTTATAAGGTCTTTTAGACTGTGTGGAAAACCTGAGCCACTGTGGATCAAATCCCAAATTAATCCAGGGGAGATTTTGTTCATATGTAACCTTTTCATTGGCTGCAATTATTCCACTCGCTTGTGGTTACTCATGTATTGTTATTCCCAAATACCATGGAAAGCAGCTCACACCCTGCAGGTTCTTTCCATTTTAAACCTTTGTGGGAGAAGTAAAAGCCACCTTTTGTTCCATTGACCTCTTTAGTTACATAAAGAAACCTATCCCTCTCCTCTTAAAGCTTGGAAACTGTCATAGCTGAGCTTGCAAGGGATCATGACTTTGCCAAGGATTTAAAAGCTGGCTGCAGGGGCAGAGCTTTGTAGAGGCAGCTGTGGTCCTACAGACACCCTGCCTGATTTGATCAAGCTTGATTAACAATTGTGTTTGTGACATCTGGTTGGGTTCCTTGGGTGAGAAACAAGGAATTACCAGTCTGGATTAGATTATGGCATCCCAGTGGTAGCAAAGAGGGGAGTGTTTTTCTCATGACCCCGTTAACTCATGCCGTGACTGTCCCAATGGCTGCTGGTTTGTGGCCAGACCCCAGCTGTGTCTGTGGTGCCTGTACACGTGCCTTGTCGTTGTCCATCAGAAAGCAAACCGCTCTCTACATGTGCGGTAATTAGTAGCTTTTGACATCTTGAGACACGTCCTTTGGATTGGATATGTGCTGACGTTTGTTATAATGGAGCCCAGCTTGAAGAGCTTTGCTCATGTAAAGCATTAATGAGCGTTTCTGAGGAGCGTTAAGACATCCCATCACGTAGATGCTGTTTATTAGCCTTGATCGGTGCAATTCTTGTTTTATGTATGGGTAAGCGTAGGTTTGTACAAGCATGGTACTTGGAAGGATCATCTCAATTTATCAGCAAAGCAAAGCTGAAGTGTGGGGTAAGAATGAGCTGTGATCCAGGTGATGCCAGGAGTCATGACTCTGGTTCAATAAAGTTCAATGTTCTTGTTGGTTTTTTCCTTTTTCCAGCTTGGAGAATCTCTTTAAAAGAAGGCCAGCTGATTTTAGTGGTTTGTCTCCCTGATTTTACATAACTAGTAAATATAAGTTTGTATATTATAAATACTGCATAGCTCATAACACAGTGTGAACCTCAGCTGCTGGGTAATAACCTTTGGCAATAGAAAAAATGGGTGTTTCTTTGGTTCTCAACCTTCCTGGTGAATTTATGGCTCATGGGTTAATGCTAACACATGAGCTGTCCCATGGGGCAATGAGAAGTCTTGGAACCAGTTGATAAATGTATTTGTTCTGTATCTTCGTTTTTTAAGGGGCTGGAATTTCATTCTTAAGCTTCTTTAAACTAGTGAATAGAGTTGACACATGCACTGTTTTGCTGTGTTACTTCCTTATGGATGTACTCTCTAGCTGGTACGTCTTGGCTGTGGTTCACCAATTGACTCATCGCTTTTATTTCCTTGTCCTCTTTGGTAGTGCTTGAGTTGGCAGTTGTAACACTCTTGTTAAACAAAATCATCTGTATGACAACACCAATTGTGTAGAACAGTAATGAGCTTTTACAACGCTTTCAGAAAGCATTGGCATGCCTACTGTCGGTGTTGTTAGCTTTTATGTTCAGAAAAATGGACCTTGAGATGACATTAACCCCAGGCACTCTGCAGCAGAGAAGGAAACAAATCCCAGCAATAAACAAACTCCTCTTATGTGTGATAGAAGATCTTGAGTTTAAGACAAAATTGTTAATACATTTCTAGAATAAGACTTATTTAGTTTTATTGTCAGTTGGCTAACGTGAAAATAGTAATTAAGTATTCAATTCCAATGTTTCTGAGGAATTACTTGGGGGATAAATTACTACCCAATGTAAGCTGAGGTAAAGACACATGTTGCAATTCACATGGTTACCCTCAATTACAGAAAAGGTACAGCCAATTTTCCAAAGGAATTCAAGTGTCTTCTGTCATCCTCAGACATGATGACTCTGTGAAGATAAAGCTCAGTATGCAGTTGAATTAGGAAAGCATCCAGGACATTTCCCACTGGTGTGGAAATCTTCATTGAGGTTCCTAATCCACAGTGGTGTATAATGCAATGGGGTCTAGTCCTGCCCTTCAAAGTCACTTTGCTGCCAATTTGATATGTAAGGGGTTTTCCCTGGGATCCCTCGAAAGGGGGGGAAACTTTTTCTGCCGTGTTACTACAGCCACCTCTAACTGCACCAAAGGAGAGCTTTTCCTTGGAAGAACAGGCTGCTGCTGGGAGAAAGGGCTTTGAGGTGAGGTTTAGTACAATAGAACATCCCAAACAAATCCTCTCTATTACTGCAGAAGTAGAATATATTTGTTTTTAAGTAAAACTAAGTGTAAACCGGAATAGACAAGTTGCTCCCCTCACTGGCCTGGCAGGAGTGTCTGTATGGCACAAGCCATCATCATCTTTGGCATCTGCTGCTGACTCTGCTGAGTGTCGCAAAGCCTCCTCCTGATGCTGCTGTTTATCGCAGATGATAACCCCACGCTGGCAGTTGCAACTCATCAGCAACTGAGGTTCCAAAATGCATCTTCTGCTCATTGTTGTGTATGTGCAACATGCGTTGTCATTATTATAATGGCTTTAGGTGCCCTTTTATTCAAGAAGCGACTCGCTGGAAAAAATGCCTGATGAGGTCTTGCATAATCCACACCCTATGTAGTGTCTTTGCTGTTCCCCTAATCGGGTCATGATTTATAGCTTCACAGTATGAGACCTCTAATTTTGTACAAAGTACAGCCTTATCCTTTTTTCCCATTTTTTATTGTTAAATCTTGCACGTTTAAAGAAGCGCGTTCTTTGCATCTAAATGGAAGAGCTGCACTGACTTACTCTATAAAATTCAGGATTTCTGTACTGTGCCAGAGCTTTGATCAGATTTTGTATTAGCCTAATTTCATTGCAGAACCATGAGTCTGGCTACCCCCAGGCCGAGAACCCATGTTACCCCTCAATTTGCAGCTCTGTTTACCACCTGCCCAGGAACAAGTCCACTCATGGAGGACATCAAGCACGAGCCACATAAACATTTTGCCTTTGTCTAACACGTGAAGGTGGAGTATCCCCTCTACATAAAGCTTTGAAATAGCAGACACTGGAAGACAGTAAAGTACAGGTCATACAGGATAGAAGGACAAACTAATAATTACAAAGTGTTTTATTTGAAACAACTGTCATTCATTAACAAAGCTAGAGTCTTGAAAGAATTGTGTTTAGTAATTGATTAGGCTGTTATGTGTGTAGGTGATTCATGCTTTGGGCAGTCTAGGGGTGGGTATAAAAGCACTCGGCATCAGATCTTGCATGCTCATTTCTCTTGTCTTATATCTCTTGTGAAGTAGGTAAGTTTCATCTGAATTCCTCTTCCTAACAAAGCTTTTCTCTGCAGTTTTAAGATGGGGTGAATCCTGTGCAGATGTTCTTTAATATCGTTCTGAGGGTTTCTTGATGTAAATCAATAAATTTCTGACTGTTCAGTTATTGGCTTTGGTAGATGCAGATCTGGAAGATCAGCTTCAATTAATTTTTCATGAAAAGTAATTTCCAGATGTTATAGTGTTCAATACAAGATTTCTAGGTGTATTCTTAGAACTGAGCTATGAAAAGTCTGCCTTTCCCTCTAGCCTGCTGATAGTCTATTATAATGTTTGATCATGAAACTTGTAAGAATCTGTGCCTTACCTTTACACTGTCCCCTTGCTCTTCAGATTAACCAGCCCTGGGAAATGGTGCACTCTCTAAGCCCGTGCACTGAGGGCAGCTCCTCCCCGTGCGGGGTGGCAGTGCCACAGCCCATTGCTGACAGCTGCAACGAGCCCTGTGTTCGGCAGTGTCCTGACTCTAGGGTGGTGATCTACCCTCCACCGGTGGTTGTGACCATGCCTGGACCCATCCTCAGCACCTTCCCGCAGCAGAGCGTCGTGGGATCTGCAGGAGCCCCTGAAGTTGGAACTGGCTTTACTGGTGTCCGTGCTCCTGGGGGCTCACAGGTTTATGGTGGTGCCAGATGGCGACAGGGATACCCAGTTGGAGTCTGCAGACCATGCTAAACCTCGTGAGAGCTGCTGCTGAAAGAGGAATGTCCAGGATGTAGATACATGGCTGAGCTCCAGGGCACAGCATTTAGAAAGGCTGAGCATTTGGGGCTGCCATTAAATGCATCTGTAGCTGCTCAGATCTTCCAAAAAAAAAAAATAATCAATTTACATCCTTCTCACATTACCCTTCCTGTTTTTATTGTTCTAATGCTTTTCTGTCTTTCTAAGTGTTCTGTTCTTGATGCTATCGGACTATATTGCTAACTGGTCATGTGTAGGTATCATTGTGGCCATGTAAAGGGTGTCACATTTGTTCTACATCCCTTTGTAGGCTCTTTCTGTGGCTAGTGGTGTACAAAAAAATTGTTGTGGCGTCAAGCAGTCTTTGATCTGTTTCTGCACTTTGTGTCTTGCGGAGATCAGGGCTGAGTATCAAGGCAGAGCTGCAACAGGGAAGTAACATCAGTCGTTACATGAATCATCGTGCACCAAATCACGGGCTGTAGGCGATGTGTAATCTGTGCTGTGTAATTCTGCCTCTGTACGATCTGCTGCTTTCTCATTAAACATGATCTTGCAACATGTTATCGGTCTCTGCGCGTGTGTTCGTGTCTGTGTGTGGTGTTCTTCTCTTCATCCCGGTGCCTTTGTCCTGCTGCACCAAGCTGATCCCGCCGCTCTGCTTCAGGACGATGATAGGAGAGATTTGGCAGCGGGTCGTCTCCTTCCCACAGCAACCTCTGTGCTCTAGGTGTCCCTTAGTGAAGCCGCTGCCTGTATCTTTGCTGTCATTGTTCCTGGTCTTGCTGAGCTTTGAGAAGCTCTTCCGTTGATATTGGCTCTTTTGGCTCAGCTTTCTTGTCCTTGCAGTGATAAAATGCACCAGAGCAGAGGTGCACAGAGAGTTGGTCTTACTAAGAAGAATCTGAAGCCAAGTGTTGCATAACAGCAGTTATTTTTGAGTGTGACAGTTAAATTTCTGGCTTTACTGCCCTGATCAGTGTCCACAAATCTGAAACATACGCATGTAAATGTGGATGGTAATGATGGCTCATGGAATTTTTGGATTTCTTCAGGAATATATAGATAATGAACACTTCACAAGCTTTCCATGCTGCCATATGAGTTTGAAATGTTATGTTACATATTACTGCTTTGTAACAGAAACAGCATAATTTGGCATTCCAAGCCAGCCTGAGAATGCTGGATTATTTTGTGGTGGTCACTCCTGGGAGAATTATTATACTTACCTGTAAGGAAAACAAATTTGATGAGTCATTGTAATAGTGTTTGACTGTTGGTGAGACTTGGATGAGGTGATTAAACCAGGATCTCACTAACCACATAAATCTTTCCCTACAAAAAAGAAATTCCCAGTAAACACATCCTGCTGCAGA
>VZTO01012846.1:0-18203 GCA_013400615.1 Syrrhaptes paradoxus
GCTGATCTCGGCGACTGAGAATATTGATTTTTCTTCTTGACATCAGGAATTGGGGCAGAATTCCCTAATACAAATTAACTATGTAGTGCATACATACAGGGTTACGTATTTCGTAATTGCTTGCCGTTTTCTGGAAAAACTTTCATTTCTATAGGAGAGCAGAATAGACTCATCTAGGACAATTACTAGCATTTTCATTACAAGCAGAACTGGTGGCATATTAGGGCCCCATGCATTTACTTACTGAGTAAAGAGACTTTGAGAAACACTCCTTTGCTCATACCTTGGCTGCTAAACAAGTGCTGGCCCTCTGAATATCATCCTGTTGATGGCTCTCAAATGTGTAATACTGTAGTGAATTCAAGATCACCTCAAACATTTCAATTGCTGTGCAGAAGACCTGGCCCATAAAAAACCCCAACGTGGCTAGTACAGGAAACTAAGATATTTTCTAAAAAAAGCTTGCCTTTTATGTTCTTTAACATTCTGACTAGATGCCATCTAGTTGAATTTCCTGCATTAAATTAATTCCAACTTTCATACACTGGGCATGCCTCAGAGAAAGAAAGAAGTGAGAAAAACTTTCATTTCATCACCAGACAAATGAGGAAGAGCTACATTAGAAACATGATTACAAAGATCACAGGTGCAATGTGAATCTATATTAATATTTTAAAAAAATCCGTTTTAATTTTCCTAATTAAAACCAAAGCAATTTAGTGCAGTTTAATTCCATTTGAAATCCAAATATCTGAAAATTTTTTATAGTACATTCTTAATGGACCACGTAACCTACATTTTCTTTTCTTGTATCTTCATTCATTCCTCCTTTTCACCCTTTTGCATTGTCTGCTTCTCTAAGTCATTCTTAGCAAGTTGTACAGTCTATTTTTTCTATTTAATAATTTTAAAATGCACTATTTTTATCTTAAAAGAACCTTCTTTCATTTGTCCAGTACGTTTTCCTTTCTAATTCTGCTTCTCACATTTGCCTTTTCTTTTCAATATACCCTGTTAATTATGAGTACATACATCAATATGCATCCACATACACTTCTATCTTACACATATGTATCTTTCTACTCCACAATGGAGACACAGGAGCAGATGATTCTGAATTACTTTCTAGTCTTTCAGCACTTTCCCCACTGTTCATTTTCTCATTTATTTTTTTCTTGTCACATATTTTTGCAACCTCTGTCCTCTGTAAAAGCCTCCTCCTTTTTTCATTTCCTCTCATTCATTTTCTCCACTGCTCCAACAAGTACCATCAGTCTAACCAGACAAGAAGCTCCTCAAGGAGATGGTTGTTAGAGCTGCTTTAGTCTGCACAACTGTTCAGTGCTTGGCATTGGGTTTATAAGGGTCTCAACACACAGCACTAGTACAGAGGCTACAAGGGACAGCTGTTGCATTATGCTTCAAACTGCTACTGTTTAGGATGCTGGAATATTAATCAAGGTCTAAGTGAGCTTAGAAAATAGGGATGAATTCAGTTCAAACCACCCCTCCCATCTCAAATAACTGAATGAGGTATGTCTTGAGAGAAGAAGCCGAGCACGCTTGGATTCACATTTCTAGAACACACTGAGTCACAGACACAAGTCAATCCCTGAAGGCTGGGCTGGCTTCTTCCAGTCTCTTCTCATAGGAACAGTATCGGCATCGCACTGAGGGACAACAAGATCTCTCAGTTTCTGCAGGCTCCTGTGCGAGGCACACCTGACAGGAGAACACAGTTCAGGGAGATAGCTAAGGTCTCCCTACAATATCAGCAAAGAAGTCAAACAGCACTTGGGAAGCAGCAGACAAAAACAGTATCTATCCTTTCAAACAAATCAGCTGGCTGCCTGAAGAAGAGGTGATAAAAACATGTGATGAGACAAGATGAGAAGAATAATCTTCTTGGACCTCTTATTCTAAAATAACAATTTTTCCCACTTTACCTCTTCATCAGAATCAAAGTAGCTGCACAGTTTAGACAGCAATTGCTCTCAAGAGTTCAAAAAATTAGTGAACAAACTACTAGTAATCTCGTTACATCTCATTTGTTATTAAGATAAAGCTGAAGTTCCTGGAATCAGCATATTATATCATAGCGCAGACCTGACCTTTTCCCTATATAAGTCCTGAGTACATTAGCATGGCAATAGTGTTAGCTTTTTTTTTCCTAAACATCACTCAGGCTGAAATTAAATGAACTTTGTAAACACCATTCAGAGCCAGAAGCCTGTGAAATACTTAGAAAAAGGAGCAAGTATTTACCTAGCATTCACAAACTTTCTAGAACTTGCCAGAAACACTACTGGTCTTTGTTACAAAACTCTTCTTTATAACAAGAAAAAATATATTACGTTAGATATCTGTACATTTACAGTTAACTGATTTCTATCTTAAGAGCCCTATAGGAAGAAGACTGGTTTCAACAGTTCGTGCTATCACACTGCATTAACATGCACGGGGAAACATAACCAGAAACCTCACCAAAGCTCCTCTGCTTTCCCCATTTGCTCTAATTTTTGTGTTCCTGCAACAGCCTTCCTGTTTTGCTTAAAAGCAATGGAGAAATGAAAGCAGAGATGAGCAGCAGGCTTAGAGTTCAGATGTTCAAGGGACTGCTTCACTAGATCATTATTAGACAAGGCAAAAAAGTCATGCTCAGCCTGATGGCTGAGGAACCAGGGAGCTTCAAGACGAAAAGGAGTAAGTGAACACCTAAACTTTTCTCATCACAAGGACTGAACCCAGCAACTCTAAAATTTTCAAGGCAGCAACCATTGACTGTGCCAAAGGACCATGGTCATTAAATCAGGGCCACATTCCAATTCCTACTGGCAGTCAACAAGTGGCTTTAAGAGACGGGCAACGAGCTACATACTGTGATGAAGAAGTAATGAAACCTGTATTTAATGTATTTATCACTTACACATCCTTTAACTATGCACATACATGTACTAAATACTCATCACTTGCTCTTCAAAGCCGTTCTGCGACTTCTTTATTCCCTTTCTCCTCTCCTACAAATCACTAATGTACAGAGAAGGACAGAAAAACAGTCAATACAGAAGTAACGTCACACCTGGGGTCTATAAACACATGCTGAAGCTCTCCTAACCTACTGCAGTATTTTAGCTGAACATCTGATAAAGTTTTCAATCTTCTTTCAGTGAAATCTTTTCAATGCCACTGGGCTAATCTGGGAATGAAAGACCAGCTCTGTAACAGCCCATTTTTATCACATTATTTAACAGTTCATCGTTCCCAAAGTTTGCAGGCAATTGGCTTGCTATATTAGCAATTACCTTCTTGGGTAAAACTGGGTATTCCTTCTTATGTAATTAAAACT
The DNA here is from genome assembly GCA_013400615.1 of Syrrhaptes paradoxus. Lineage (NCBI taxonomy): Eukaryota > Metazoa > Chordata > Aves > Pterocliformes > Pteroclidae > Syrrhaptes > Syrrhaptes paradoxus. The sequence goes on from VZTO01012846.1 coordinate 3,347, forward strand.
GTTGAGTTGAAGAAACTAATCTAAGCCATTATAAAATAATGTAAGATCAGAACCTCTTCAACTTTCATTTAACCTGGTTTTGTCGACTCCAAGATTTCCAATAAGATCTTAATTTCTGATTCTGTTTGGACTTTATCCTTAATCTAACGTGTCAGTAGTTAAATACATTTCACTTGGAAAAAGATGTATGAACAAAGCTTCCTTCATTGCTTGGGTACTTTAATAAAGATACAAGAAGAAATTGCTCTAAAATTCAACTGTAGGGAGAGGAAAGGAGATTTCAAAACACAGCAGGCCTACTTCTAGGCAGAAACCATACAGATGAAGACTCAGATGTATGGAAAGGGTTCCTTTACTGATTTTCTACTGAGCCTATCATAAAAACAAGGTCTTGATTACGAAGCACTGCCTGTGCAAGAAATAATCAAGAGACTAAGCAAGAGGCTTTTAAAATTTATGTTTGTGTAATTAAATCCAGACTTGTATATCTGTGATTCCTGCCTCTGTTTGTCTCACCAAGTGCTTTGCTAAAATCACAAGCTATGTGTAAAATCTGTGGCAATCAGGCAATTGTACGTGAAGTAGACATAGGACCCTTCTCACCAGCCACTTACTGAACCTTCTATAAGCCAAACCACTGACTCCAGCAGGAAGATGCTCTGAAGTGTTTGAAGGGGACAAGTACATGGGAAGTCAAAGTGCAATTTCAAAGTTGATTCTGAGGGTCTTCAGCCTATGCAAACAGAACTAGCTCTTCTGTCTCTTTTCCTGCACCTTGCTTCATTCCCCAGGAAATCCAACTTCAGATCACCCGCTCAGCCATACACAGGACATGAATAATTTGATTTACCATGGCAGAGCCCATGCGTTGGAGATCTACTAGACTCCTCAATGGGATCAATAAATGAACAACACATAAATGCATGGCAACAGAAAGTTTGCTCATAAATTTCAATAATGCCAGTAAAATTACTAATTAGTTGCAAAGATTCCATCATCCAGGTTAATTGCATTAGATAGCTCTTGTTTCCATGAATAGTTTACAAAGGAGTTTTCTATACCAAGTTGACATACAGAAGCTGATCTTTAACATTTAAAAGCAACAACAACTATATTGCCCTACTTTTTAAAGACAGATTTACATGTTCCTGTAGCAAGACAAGAAGAACTGTAATAGGCTCAACCCTGCTTTTGAAGCCTTGGATATGACCCAGCATTCACAGAGCTGATGATACAAGCTCTCAACCCCACCAGTGTCAATAGATCTCTACCTGTTTATATCAGCAAAGATCTATCCCACTATCTTTGCTTTTTTTGGATTAGGGATTTTTTTCTTTTTTGTTTACCTACATGGTACCAAAGAGAGGTCATTGCAGAAAACACACACAAAAAAGAAATCTTTGAGACTAAATGCAGCCCCATTTAACATTCCCTGTGTTTGCTGCTCCCAACGTTACAAATACAGCTGCAATTTCATCTTCCATTCACCTACAGAACCAGGTCATTTCAACCACCCAAATGTATATTTACTGTTACCAGGCATTTGAGCAAGTCAAACAGCACCGGTGTTGATTTAGATCACACCAGCAAGGAACAATCCTCTCCTACAACACACAAAAGCCTGGCTGGCAAAACTAACAGCTCTGGATGACACATGATGTTCACATACCTAGATTCAGATTACAACGTTGCTTGTTTTAAAAATTGGGTAACAACACTGTGTATATTGCAGTAATTCTTATATACTTTCAGCATAACAAATACGTTACCATGGATGAGAACAGACAATTCTCTTCTCCCAGATCTGATGACAATTTGCCATGTCTACCTATTTAAAATGTCCCAAACCGGTCCTCGACTGACCAAAGCATTTCAATAATCATATTTATCCTAAGGTGTCTTTCACAAACAAAGCCACTCAGGCATTTTGAGGTGGAGGCATTTTCCTCTTTAAGAGAAGACCACCTAAACCCAAAATCCACTACAGAAATGTAGCAACCAGTCAGGAAAACATTTGCTTAGAGAGGCCCATGAATTTGCAAGTGAAATATTTTTTCCTTCCTTCTTCCCCAAACATACCAGCTCCTTTGATTTATTAAACCTTGGTGGGGGTGGGAAAAGGGGGGAAAAAAAAAAGGCAGATTAGCAGTCCTCCTGAAGAAGACACACATTTTGGAAATACCAACATTCTGTAGGCCAATACATCCATCTCCAGAATTATTCTTTGTAGTTAATCACAATATATTAATATATTTGGAAAAGCCATGAGACCTATATGTGGTAAGTAATATTGTCATTATTCTTAACATCTAAAGAGCATCTCCTCAAAATTAGTCTACTATGGAAGCAGTATTTTTCAAAAGAGGCAGGAAGAACGTAGCAGTGCCAGCCCAGCACCCTGTTCCTGGGGTTCTCCAGCCCCAGTACACGCTACATGCAGAAGCACCTTCTCTGACTTTTCATCTATGACCACTGGAAGAGGCACAAGCAACCACAATCCATCTTCTCCCTAGCAACCCTTTTATAAACTTCAATGACTTCTGCCTCAGCTCTCTTGTGCAAGCAATAGTCCTAAACTACTTGATCATTCCTTGTTCTGAAACAATTCCATAGCTTTTATCATCTCCATTGCCCCTTCCAGAAACTCCTTAAAATCAGCTCACCAGTATACTGTATCTATAACAGCCTTTAAATATCCCCTATCAGTTGATTCCTCCCTTCCTTCCTTCCTAGGTTATTTCTCTCCAATGCTCAAAAGGGATCAAAGGAAGACAAATATATTTGAGTATTCTACGACAATTTGACAGAGCAATTTTCAGCTTTCTATAGCTCCTAGATAACACTACACACTATCAGCTTCCTGAAAACCTAATCAAGTTTTGAGTACAATTACAAAAAAAAAAAAAAAAAAAAAGAGAGGGAGAGCAATGAAGGTTGAAGCCAATCAGTCTAAATTGCTCAATCTCATGAACTCTTAAAGAAAAAAAAGGAGGTTTGTGCACATTTTGACAACCTATCTCTCCGACTTGCCATGTGAGCACTCCCGGAATCAGCAGATTCAGTTACTCAATTTCCATGAAGTGTGTTAAGAAAATAAGGACATGCATTCTCTGAACTCTGAAAGCTGCTTTGGGACATGCAGCCCTCATATAACCCATCGTTAACACTTCTCTTCAGCTCTCCAAAACAGATTTCTGCTATGCCTGCTTCATAAAAAGGCAGAAATCAAAGACTGCTTAAAGAAATCTTTTTTAAAATGCTTGTTTTCAAATTCACATTATAGTCAATCATGCATTACTCCAATCTTCAGACATATCCTTTGCTTCACATGTCCTGGGTTCAGCTGAGACAGAGTTCACTTTCTCCGTAACAGCTAGCAAGAGGCTGTGCTTTGGATTTGTGCTCAGAAGAAAGCTGATAAAAAGTGATGTTTACGCGGCTGCCAAGGTCTTCCAGCTTCTCTGGCTGTCTGCAAACAGGAGAAGCTGAGAGGGAGCACAGCCCCAGTGACCAGCCCAGGATTTGATCTTAGGGTCGGGACTGAGACCCAGAGTGGCCAATAATCTATCCCATACCATACCTGTCATGCCCAGGATAGAGGTGAGGACCCTCCAGAAGATCGGCCCTTTTGGTTCCGGATCTCTTTTGCTCTGGGTCATCTCGCTCCAGGTGGTCGCTCTCCCAAGGCCTTCCCACCCCACCCCGGTCAGCTCTGGGTCTGGGATGCTCGGACTGTTCTCTCCGTTCCGTGAGTGCGGTTTCGGGACTCTCCCTGCTCCGGGATCGTTAGTCAGGAACAGGCTGAGCCTTGGTCATGGGGTGGGGGCAGTATCACTGTGTATCACTCATTTGTATACAGGATTATTTTCAATATTATTGTAGTTTAGTTATTAAATTGTCCTTATCTCAACCCACAAGTCCTTTTTCCCTTCACCCCTTTAATTCTCTCCCCTGTCTTCAAGAGAGGGGAGAGTGAGCGAACGGGTTGTGTGGGGTTGGCTCCCAGCCAAGGACAAACCCATCCCATCACATTAACCTACAGTCCCATAAACAATGACCCAGATTCTTCAGGTGTGGAAAAGGAGTTATATTAGCTAAGGCTTAGAGAACCATCCAACAGAGACATCTTTGTTCACCTGTACACCGCCTACTTTCTTTGCATTTTTAATATACTGCTTTACTTACCAGACTAACTTTCTTTTTTTAATGTCCTATCTTGTCTGTTGTTGTTTGGAGTTTTTTGTTTGTTGCAGGTGGGAGGTTAAAAACACAATAAAAGCTTCACACCGTCAAAAATTTAGCTATGACTACCCTATTTCATTTTTTGGCTAATTAGATATTGCTGTGTTTTCCCTGCTGAAAGAAAATTATATTAACATTCTTTCAGACCCACCCATCACTATTTTTAAAACTAGCTTTCTGGCTTTGTTTACTTCCAACACATTACTGAGTTCCAATGAAAAATCCCGAGGGCATTTCACATTTACTCAAAGTCCGCTCTCTTGAAGGCAACATTCACTCTTGTGCCATTCCTCAAAAAATTACTTGCATGACAATGTCAAATATAATGACACCTGAAGTTGAAAATCCCAGACAGCCACAGTTTCAGCACTGTCTGTCACAGTAGGCTCATTTACTAAGGTCAGGGCCAAAACAGATTGTGTCACTCTCTAGCACATCACATAAAAAACACCTCCATGCTTCAAAAAAAAAAAAAGTATCCCTTTCAAAGTTTTACACCACCCTCAGAGTCAACAGGTGTGCAATTAAAATCTCCAAGCAGCCCAAAGCCTCTCATATCTGCCTGTTTTCAGTTTGTTTCCTTCTCCCCCCCCACTCCCTCCCCTAATGACTTGGCATTATTTCAAAATAGGATATTTTGGAGAAGTACTTTATTGTTATTTCTACGTTATCTCATTTGCAAGCATGTAAGACATCGTTTTTTAGTCTCTTTCTCTTGTACTGCTTGTTAGACTTTATCCCCTTTTTGTTCCTTCACTTCAGGAAAGTGCTCAAAGCCTTAAATCTACACTGTATTTAGATGACCAGAATAATGAAAATCAGAACATAATTACATGACAGAAGAGAAACAGTACACGCTGGGTCACTAGATCATATAGATTTGACCACACTTGTAATTCTGCTAGAAAAGGCTTCTGCTGGGTGCTTATATCCAGATGACCAGAAGCAGAGAGAAGTACCAACCTGGGCTCCAATTTCACATCCAAAACTTCCAGACTTCCAAGTTTTTCCTACAAAGATTTACTTCCAGGCTGCTGTAGTTGGTATTCATGACCACAGTAATTGTCTTCCTCTTACTTGTTTGTCTTTTTTTGTACTTCTTCAGTAAATCAGAACTTTGCTCACTGTAGACATCTTCATGTTCATCAATAAGAAATACATTAATTAGCCTTCTTTAAAATTATAGAAATATAAGAGGCTAAAAGGCTCAGCTTAATTTCTCCCTTCAAGCTCACAACAGGTGTTTGTTTTGGGCAAATTCCAAAAAGCATTAAATACCTATTTGCCTTTCACAGCTTTACTTCCATACACAGAATATAAATACATTTTTAAATGAGAAAAAGAGGAGCCTTTTAATAATTGCTATTGATTTTTTTATTACTATCATTTGTATCTTTTTAAGATCCTGTCTCAATTTTCAGAACATTCACGGCAAGCTTCAATTATAATCACTAACATCCACTATCTGAGGGTTAAGCCCTTAGCATATACGAAGCAAATTGCACTGATTAGCTGTGAAAGAACTGGAGAAATCACATGTAAATATTTTTGTTCCATGATTGCCTATGCAGGGAAGCATCTACAACACAAGGCAAAAAGTCCTTTCAGGCAACTTATCTGCTGGAGACTTTAAAATGTATTCCCAGTGAGTACTTGCAATGGTGAAAAAAAATAGCAGACAAGTCCCAAACATGAAACAAAAGCGTATTTCTCATACTTGGAAAAATGGCATGCCTACCCATATCTAACAAAATCATAATGAACTAGGGCATTTTGGCAAGGTTCTGAGCTACACTGGTTAGAGAAATAGGCTATGTTCTAGTTTTTTATTGATGATTTTAACAACCTAAAAATAGATCTTAAAAATAAGACTGTAAAACTATTTAATGAAATCAGTTATAGAACACATTTTTTGTTGCTGTTTTCAACTCTCCCCAGAGATATACAAACAGAAAATCCACTTGTTACTATTTCTTTGAAAGAAAATTTATTTTAGGAGTAGTAGCAGTATCATCCATAGCACTGCTGTGGAGCATTTCCATTATATAAACTATGAAGCTTTCCTGCACCCAGGAAAAATTCTGTGAACTGAATGGTATCATGGAAGCAACAGAGATCATGTTTGATGTGGGGAAGAAAATCCACTTTTTTTTTTTATTTTCCCTTCAAACCAGGTCTATTGAAAGTGTCAGGACAATCCAAACTGAAGTCCATAGAGGTATGCAGATACTCACCAGCTGAGGCTCCAATTCTCTGTCTATAAATGGGTAAGGACACATTTGCAATAAGATTGATAATGCAGTGCTAATATCTGCAACTGCCATGTTCTTTCACGTTTTTTCTACAAAATGGGTTTTAACGTAACAATCTGGACTAAAGGACTCAAAGGGCTGATGTAAACCTAAACCCTTCTAGTGTTCCCTCCAACAATGTTGTTTCATTAGTATGAAAACAAATGCACATTTCCAGAATATTTCTGTTTTCAAAGCACAGTGTGTTCATAGATGTTCTCATTATTTTTTATTATTTATCATTTATCCAGAGCTACTGACACAACTGCAAACAATAAGCAACCCGTATCCAAATGAACGGCACGTCCCACCACAGGGAAGTCTAAATGACATCATTTACTACTACATTATACCAGGTTGCAGAAACTTGTTTAACGACCATTGTTTGACCTGGCAAACTATGAATAAGAAATGCTTTTTCAGGGCCTTTTTACTGTTTGTGAATTACCCAATAATTTTTTTTTCTATTTTCTTCTTTTCCAAGTTATTTGGAGATGTTTTTCCATACACCCTCACCACCAAAACAAACAAACCAATATTCACCTGATAATTGAGATGTAGCTAAGCACCGTCCAGGATCTATGCTCCATGCACAGTTGGAGTATGAATCGATGTGTGTAGTGGGAGGGCTTCTCATCCCCATGCTTCCCCCCATCAGCCCTGGCCATGGGTTTGGCATCTATGCTACAGCGCAATGCATGGCACAGGAGAGATGCAAACTGGTTCCTCCTCAATTTGCTCACTTCCAGTGCCAACACTGAATCTGCTTTGTACTGATCTAGAAGGCAGCATCCTGGGGAAGCCACTTGCTCCCCAGGGATGTAACACAGTCTAGGAGCAGGGACTGTGCCCAGCGCGGTGCCCTACGCTCCTACTGCACTCTGTGAATACCCAAGATTATTTCTCTTTTTTCTTGAAGGTTTAGATTCCTACAGAAATCAAGCAACACACCCTCATCATACAAGTGCTGGGCTTTTTCCTCCATACTTGAAGACTTTTATTCCAACAGGGATGGCAATTCTAGGAGGGAAATTTAGGCAGCCTGGCCGACCTCTCCAAGTGGAAGTCCTTTTCAGCTCACAATACTACATGAAGCTGAGGAGCACTTACCACTGTCGCTCCTCTGAATCTCTTTAACCAGAGGATCTATTAAGAAAGCAGTTGCACTAAGCCACGCCACAGAAGCAGGTATTGCGCTCTGCAAGCAGATGCAACAGGGAAAATAGATACTGTAGCAGAGCTGGTACCTCTTCAACATCTTTGCCTTTGTAATTTTAATCGAGACGCTCAAAATTAGCTTTGTCTTGTGACTGGTATAAAGCAGCCTCCTTTTCAAAGCCAAGACCAGAAATAGCAAGTATTTTGGGTAAGTCTCAGGTCGTTGGACTGAGGATATTAGGAGTGACTGTTAACAAAATGCATTGGTGGCACAGATTTCATCTCAAGATAAAATCTCCTCTTCTGTAGTTTTGTAATTACAGATCATTTTTGGCATCACTTAGAAGTGACAGAATTTGCCACAAAAAAAAAAAAAAACAACCCTCCTTTGTGAAATATTACACCTCAAGAAAGAGGCCAGGACAGCAAAGGCATCAGTCCCCTTTTAGAGAGTCAAACCAAATTCTCTGCAGACATTTGGAGCCATCACAGCCACAGATGGAGAAGTCAACCCGCAGCAAGCACACCTCTGAAACACAGCAAAATTAAGAAACCGTCTACAGCTAAAAATATTTCACTGACCTATCCATATGAGATTGCCTCCCCTCCAGTTATTAACAATGGTCCATCACGCAAGCTTAAATTCAGACATAGATCAAAAAAGCAACCCCTGTGGATGCTGAAACACTACTGAAATGAAACCACCTCCAAAACGAAGCTCAGAACTTTCCCTTTTAACAACACAGAGATGCTTCCCATGTACTAACAACTACAGTGGGGCCAATTAAAAAAAAAAAAAAGAAAAAGAAAAAGAAAGCAGGTTTGATTTCAAGTTCAAAGTCTTTCCCAAGTCTTTTAAAAACATTTCAGAACCCTCCAACAGCCTGCAAGGGTAAAAAGAAATAGTAAAAAGGAAAAAAAAAAAGCCTTTTCAGACAGGCTGGGACTTTTTACTGCAAGTTTGACTGCACTGACTTCACCCTCAGAAACAAAATTACCTGGGTGAGTCAAAAAAAAATTGAAGGGAAAATATATATATTCTAGGTGGCACAGAATTTAATTGGTGGTGTACTGCAGCATAGACCATACACAGGAGGAGTTAGTGAAGTGAAAATAAAAGTGAGGGCTTCTCAGGAAGGAACTTTCTCGGTGATCAAAACTAAAAAGCACTGCTTGTTTATTTTTATTGAATAACTAACCTGTGATCAGCCCAGAGGAAGGGACCAGCAGAACAAATATGCTGTAGCATTAAAGGCAAAAGTGGGCAAAAAGCACACGATATATGTTTCTCAAGAGGATCACATCTGACGTCTATTATTTATTGGCTCATTATACGCACGCTTTGCATTGAGACAGTAAGTCTAATTTCACATTCAGCCTTATGAGGGCATCCAGAAAACACAGCACATTTTCTGCTGCTCAGAGCAGTCTCTCAGGGAGCCTTAACGGCAGTGTCTGTGTAGTCCTTGGCATCTGGGAAACTTTAATGGCACAGAATCACTGTTTTCCTTGCTGCTGGTGCCACTGTAAACGAGGAAAACACATTTAATAGGATTCAATTACATATCTTAGGCTCTAAAAGTTGGTGACTTATTTGCTGCAAACTCTTGTTTCCTGACAAAATTATGCTGCAAAACACCCCAGTTATGACAGCCTGCAGTCCAGAGGTGTCACACAATTATAGATGAGTGGACAGGATATTTTCTGATGCAGCCCTACACAGTATTTGAGCTTGTGCTCTGCATGCTTTCTCCCAGGGCTTTCAGGCTGCTGCTGTTGGGAGCAGCTGGGCTTTGGGTCCGCAGCAAAGCCAACGTGTGAGGTTGTATTGGGTCTGTGCGGTGGAGTTTCCCAGGGGAAGAGCTCAGGACAGAGAAGTTCATGGAGGGCTGTCTCCCATGGGAGGGACTCCATACTGGAGCAGGGGAAGAGTATGAAGGGTCCTCCCCTGAAGGAGGAAGGAGCAGCAGAAACAACATGTGATGAACCGACTGCAATCCCTGTTCCTCATCACCCTCTGCTGCTGGTGGGGTGGAGGTATAGAAATGGGGAGCAAAGTTGAGGCCAGGAAGAAAGGAGGGATGGGAGGAAAGTAATTTTAAGATTTAGTTTTGATTTCTCATCATCCCACTCTGATTTGACTTATTACCTTTATTTCCAATTCCCCTCCCCATCCCACCAGAGGGGTAGCTGGGAAGTGAGTGATGAGCTACACAGCTGGACCTAAACCATGACAAAGATGTGAACACTGATGTGGTTCCTCAGCCACAAAGATGATAATTTTCCCTACTCAAAAACCCTTAGAGACAGAAGTGAATTAAAATTATGGTGAATCTGAACAGGATTTCAATCTGCCTCTCCCAGTTTCTCAACACTTCCATTATGGGAATCATGTTCTGGTTTGGGGTTAAAAACCCGCTCCTGTGGAATTTTGGTTCCACTTAGATACTAGTTCAGACAAGTCTGTATTTCAGAGGAGCTTTGGACAAGCCCTAGAGAGCTGAAGATCCTTGATGTTATCAGTTACAAGTATTGAGCCACCAGCTGAGATTCAGACCTAGCTCAGGGCTTGAGCTGAGCACGGTCTGTCCCTCCCTTTCTCTAGCTATACAGTACCATATAACTACTTTGGATCCATTTAAACTGGAAAACAACAGGATTCCCACCGTTTGCCTTCCAGGACGATTCCCCACGTAAAGTTTTAGTTGCACTGGGTAAATCCATGGCACTTACCAGACCAAATATTCACTGCCAGCTCCCTGCACCTTAGCCTCATAAAAGTATGAGCAGCATTTTAACACCAAACTATTCTCCCATCTGAACAGAATTGTGCTTTTATTTACACACCCTTCCCCCCTCCCCATTAATGTATTACCATCTTTACTAAAGCCTTACCACACGAAAATAAACCACATTTTCCCTCTCTCCGTTTGCAAGTACACAGCACTGAGATGCACAGACACAGCAGGTTATATCTGTTTCAGTTCATATCCTCTGAATTCTCTCTATTGTGAGTACACAGCAACCAAACCCACAGGTGGCATTTCAGACATAGCAGTCCCAGGCTTACTCTAGTATAAAAGACACAGTCTGGACATTCCTGCTTGTACTTGCTCCTCCTGCAACAACAACAACATTTTGAGGTCATGATTTAAGGCATTAGTCCGGTATGTTAGTGCAGTGTGATGGATATCTCACATCCATCATATAGATATGTCCTGTGCAGGAACAAAGCCATACAGAACAGTGCTGGTCCCTGACTTCTTCTTGGAGTCATGATTTCCAGTGAACATTTATCACATCAAACAGATGGGTTTTGCCTTCACTTCCAAAGCATTGTTTCTAATCAGGCACCTCTATGCTTTCCTCAAAGGTAAAGGCACCACCAGAATGAAGTTTTAAGGTCTGGCTTGTGATTTACTTGCTCAGATGGTTATTCTAGGTTGGCTGACCACCTCTTCTACTGACACGCTAGTGGACATATTTCCCTGTTTTCAGAAGCCTATCCCAGCAGTAGGGAGGAAAAGAACTGCCCTGCACCCTCCTGCACATGCCTTCAGCAGTGCACAAATACCAAGCAGCACATGATTCTTGGTTTAAATAATTTGGACACTAGTGAACAAGTACGCTGAGACCGGCTCAAAGCCTCTCATCTGGCTCTGGTGGATCCTGTCTACCTGGCTGTTACCTTCCTCCAAGCACAGCTATTTATTTTTAATACAGGAAACCTCTTATTCTGAAGACACACACAAAAAAATTATGTTTGTAATTTATGGATCAATACCTACTGTCTCTCTGGAAAATTTATGTCATGATAAAATATAGTTGGTGCCTATTTTCAAGAAAGAGAAAAAAACCAGGTTATTCTCCGCAGTGTGAGCAAATGTAGATTTTCCAGACTGTCGCCCAAAGAAGTTTTTGAACAACCTCTAAATCCATCATAAGCATCAGCATATCCTGTCACTGCCACAGGAGATGACAATTAAGAGCTTGACTATATGGGGAAGCATCCAGCTCTTTATTCACTACATAATTTTAAATGTTACAGCTAAGCTCATCGCTATCTAATTTTTAAACAAGAAGGCTTGCTGAAGCTGACTGAAAAAATTAGCCTGAGGTTTATCTTTGTCACCACAGCCCCGCCAAGACAACTCCGGTAGTTATCACCTGCCAACTAATATTATGTGAGAACATGGGGCAACAACACTTGTAAGCACACATGTGTGCTACTAGCGCTGTAGGAAAGACTCTCAGCAGAGCAGCTGCCCTAGAGATGAAATAAAGTGGGAGAGAAGTGGTTTGGTTTAGGACAAAAGGATATTATGTTCCAAGTGTAGATATTTCACCACATCATTACTCAGAGCATCGCAAGGGACAGTGAAAGCCAGCAGTTTTGCATTCAGCATTTAAAAACCAGCAGCACAAGACCCAGAGAAAAAAAAGGACGTAATTTATAAAACCAGATATTGTTGTCATTAAAAAAAAAACAGACAGTGAAAATATGCAGGGAAGGTCTAAAATTTGACATTTCGGTGCCTGCAAAGCAGCAAAGCACAAACCAACCAACTCATTATCCCCATGGCTCAGAGGGACCTGCGCTCTCCACTGCCTTCCACACCCGGGTGAGACACTACTCACAGGTCTCATCCGTACCTCCATCCAGCAATAACCTCAGGAAGAGGATCCCATCAGCAAGGCCTTCCCAGTCTCGCTTTGAGAAAAGGACCAGGGTAAGAAAACCAGAGCAGCTGTGTTCATCTCTAGGTCAGTTATGGATGCCTCAAAGGCTTTTGCTCCAGCTCCACACTACAGCTCGAATGTACACAGAGATCTGCTTCAAGCCTTACGCTTGCCCCCCTGCCAAAAGCTCCCCCTTAAGACACACAGTCCTGCCATAGTAGCTTCTCCAGATGCCAGGCTTGCAGCAAGCAGCACAGGATTTGTGCCTCCCTCCCTGGCAACACGACCAGCCCATTGCACTGATTTACCTGGTGGGAAGAGTGGAGAGCAGACTTTGCTTAACACTGACGTTTAGACAAATGATATCCTTGGATGCTGTTATATGAAAGTGTAAATAAATGACCACCACAACGCTTGAAAGGCAGTAACTCGTATTTCCTGGTTTTTAATATTTCAAAGTCACTGACATGTTATGAAAAGGCCTTCTAGTCTGCCCACAGGGGCCACAAGAGCTGCAGGAAATCTGACATATGTGAAATTATCTCCATAAAACACTTCCCTCAATAATCCAACAATGATCCTAAGAGTTTACCTCATACAATTGTCAACTACTGCCACTGTTAGTCCATGAACTTAAAAAAAAAAAGGAAAATGAATCCACAGATAAAACAGATCTAGACCTATAAAGGAGATAAAGACCCTCTAGATCAGGTTCTTCCCCATATATTGAGAAGGGAGCAGAAGAGCAAACAGTTCCAGCTATTACTGTTGTACTTGATGGCAGACATTAATCTTTTCCAGTAAATATTAAGAAATGCTGCACTGCCATATTATTGGAGGAAAAGAAACACATCACCTCTCCACGCAAGGTGCCTTCAGTCCTAAGGGTTTGCTCTGCTGCTCTGGAAAAGCTAACACATGTATTCGAGGCAGCAGGACTTGAAAACCTGAACTGGAATAGAAATAGCGTTGACAAATTAAAGCGTATACAGAAAATGTTTAATTAAGTCTATTTTTCTTTGAGTTCGGGGTGTCTACTCTTCATAAAGGCTGACATCTTTCATTTCAGCAGCTCTTCCTGGGATCTGCTGTATGTCCTGCATCAGCCAGTACTGATGAGACCCCTTAGAAGCCTGGGTCTACATCTGATGGAGCTCCAAAGCAGAGGTACTGGTGATACCTACCTATTCCCAGATTTAAGCAACAGAGGACGTTTGTCACAAGCTTGTGAATTTGTATTTTAAAACAGGCTGCACAGCTCCTCTTTGCAAGTGAGGTTTTCTTGGTTTGTGGCCTAGAACTGCACATGTTCTTCTCCACCAGACAGGCAGAGGAAACACCGGCTCGTATCTCACGGTGCGAGGACAACCGGATCTCAGTGCTAAGTTCAAAATGCTTGCTAACAAGTAAGTCTGGATGGATTTTGACATGAGACCATATTCTCACCATGAGAACGCAGCATCCACCTCCACTGCCTGTCCTCCAAACTGCTCCTAACACAGCAGTACTGCTCGAGGAAATTCAACCCTGGTCAAGACGAGTTACACCAGCTCATATTGAAGCAACAGACCTCAACTTGCTCAGTAAATACTCAGCAGGGAGTTTAGTACAGGGAGCTTTAAGGTTGTCTTGTTCTTCACACTGCAAATACCACATCAGTTAATCAACAATCATACTGCTCACACGGACAGAGCTTTCCTGTTAGCAACATCCTGGTAATACTTCAACTCCATTTTAGCATTTGATAGGACACACTAAAGTGAAGCAAAAGTGAATTCCTGAAATTAACTGTAGTCAAAGTCAGCTTCCTTAGCCAGCTGCCACTTTCAAAATAAATCAGTTACCGCAGGGATTACCACCAGCACCAGGCATCTGCCCACATGGCTCACTCAGCTGTTACACTCTGAATTCATTAGTCTCTTCAGCTAGGTTAGAGGTTATTACCACCTCTCTGGGGTGAAAAAGAAAGCTTAGATGACCTCCTAACCCATTTTAAAAATCTTTAGCAAGGCTTTCAGAAATACAACAGTTATTTCTTAAAAATAGAAATTAGAAATTTATTCTTGTACTAAAATAACATTCAAACCAGACCTGACAATGTCTTTGAAAAGCTCTTCGAATAGCAGTGGTAATACATGCCAAACCTCAGAATCGCAAACCATTTAGATCATTAGATTCTTTAAAATTACCCTCAAAAATGTTAGAATGATGCTTGTAAAAAAACCTGCCAGTAAATTAAAATCATTAACAGTGCCTGAAATGTCTTAAACTTATTTCTGCTTCAATGTGATGTTACAACTGACACGATATTAATAACTACTGCAGGCATATTCTCGGTTTCTACAGTAAAAAGTTTCATTTCTTAACCAGTCTCTCAGTAAAAGAGCACTCCTTAATAAAAATTGAGCTTTCTATACCTATCACACGCAATTTAAGACAGTAAATCAGCTTTTTCTCTTCACCAAACAAACACTTCACAGAATCAC
>VZTO01012846.1:18408-43862 GCA_013400615.1 Syrrhaptes paradoxus
GGGGGAGGAGAACCTCTCTTGACCTACTGACCACCCCCCTTCTGATACACCCCAGGATGCCATTGGCCTTCTTGGCCACGAGGGCACAGTGCTGGCTCATGGTCATCCTGCTGTCCACCAGGACCCCCAGGTCCCTCTCCCCTACACTACTCTCCAACAGTTCCGTACCCAACTTATATAGAAATAGCGTTGACAAATTAAAGCGTATACAGAAAATGTTTAAGTCTATTTTTCTTTGAGTTCGGGGTGTCTACTCTTCATAAAGGCTGACATCTTTCATTTCAGCAGCTCTTCCTGGGATCTGCTGTATGTCCTGCATCAGCCAGTACTGATGAGACCCCTTAGAAGCCTGGGTCTACATCTGATGGAGCTCCAAAGCAGAGGTACTGGTGATACCTACCTATTCCCAGATTTAAGCAACAGAGGACGTTTGTCACTTCAGTTAAGGGGAAAACACGTCCTGACATTAGAAGTATCACATTTTGGGGAAAATAAGACAAAATTTCAAATGGCAAGATTTCAAATATTGCAGATAGCAAAAATCATAAGAATGAATGTATAAAACCCAGTAATCTATACATTCACCCCAGTATCTACCTCCAGCCATTGCCAGAGAAGGATGAACAGTAGAAAAACATACAAGTCAGAAGTAGTACAAAGCAACCCTTCCTTCCTAACAAGTTAATCTATGAGAAGGTTTGACACATGACAGTTTAATTTCTTGAATACCTTCTAGTGAGTTCAGTAACATTATCTAGCTCATCATCTGATTCACTGACTACATTTTTTTTTCTTCTAGAGAAAGCCAAGCCAGTATGTCCCTTTGAAAAAGCCACAGTGGCACTTTCCCAATACATCACATTCACTTCTTTCCTACTAATCTTCTCCTTTGTGAAAGGTTTGTCGACACGTTATGTACAGAAGACACATTGACACTTGGAAGCCCAGCGCGCACCACAGTTTCTTCCTATTTTCCCCAGTCTGCAGCCTTTCCTTCTCCCTAGCAGTGCCCTTTCAGGGGTACTGGAGAGGGGGTAGGGTGGGATGGGATGAGGAAGAAGAGGAGCAGATTTGATTTGGAGGGGAGTAAAGGCTTGATTCAATAGCTAGCGGGGTCAATAAGATCTCTGCTCGCTGCTGCAGCAGCTCATTTTAGCCAGAACCTCTAGATCCAGAATCTGGAATCAGGATTTCAAATATTTTGCCTGCAAAGCACGCTGACATCATACCAAGATAACAAAAGCTTTAAGTGCTACAGCCCATCCAATGAAGGCAATGGGGCTGCATGGACCTGGTCAGTCAGAATCCAACGCTTCTCAACCCCATCACCAAGGCTTACAACAAATCTGAGCAATTTTTGTCAGTGCCTGTTTTCTACCATTAGACCATGCAGTCCTGCTCAAAACCTGCTCCTAATTGAATAAAAGCCATCTGCAGAAAGAGAGAAATGTGACAGCAGTTGTCTGATCCTCACAAAGGAATTTGGCTAGGAGAAGAAAAGCTGGACAGAGAAATAAAGTGCTACAACAACCCAAGAAAGTAAAACCAAACAGGGAGCCCATGCAGTAAATTCACAAAATGGGATCCGGCAGGGGGATTGGACTAGATGATCTTTCGAGGTCCCTTCCAATCCCTAACATTCTGTGGGATCCCCTTCCAAAGCATAAACCATCCCATTGCCTTTAGCAGTATGCTGGCATTAATGCCCTTCCTGCCCAGGTCTGAGACTTAAGCAATCTTCTTTGTTTGCAGGACCTGTCCCATATGGTGGGACCACACAATAGTTCACTGCTCTCACCAGAAACAAAGCTTTGGTGGAGGTCAATAGAAATCTTAATGGGAAACAAATGTTCTGACCATGAGACAGCTGCTATGGGATCATATCTTGCAGCCAGTAACCAAGAAAAAAGGTAAATGCCTTCCATCTCAACTCGCTTTCTCTGCGTGCCTTATCTTCAGCTACAGGAGGAGAGTATGAAAAAATGTATTTTGAAGCATGTCAAAGGAGGAAAAATTTGCTTTGCAACTAACAGATGAATTAGCGCTGAAAAAGTAAGCGTAACTAAGTCAAACTGCACATTAGGAAATTAGCCATCATTTGCCATCACTTAGAACATGACTACAGCCATGTGAGAAAGTAATAAGCTGTCTCGATAAGGCTAGATTTGCTTGCTTTGCAAATAAACAGAAAATATGTACCAGCTCAAAATCACTCCATTCTTGTGTGCACACCTGCCTGCACATGATTCTGGGTATATACAAACACTTCGAACCAGGCTGAGTCTCTCTCTATCAAACTGACCTACACCTGCCCAATTGTGTCAAGTAAGGATCCAGAGAGTTCCCATACTTGGTCCAATTCTCTCAGCTGAGGTCAAAATAGCAAAAACTCGTTTATGCCACTTGAAACCTGGGTTTCCCAATGCTTCCCATTGCCTTTGCAGCACTGTGTAGGCTGAGAGAGGACACTGGAGATCAAGCAAAGACCAACAGGTCTCTCCTACCGCACATCAGCTTTGCAGGGTTGAAAGGCATATTTGTCTCAGCTGTGATCTCTTATTGACACAGCTGAAAGCTTCCCCCAATAAGCCTTTGTTTACCTCTCTGCTGCCTCTTTGTCACCTCCTCCATCGCTCGTAGATTAGCAGCCAACTACATATGCAACTCGGCTCAATTTGTGGATAGAAGAGGATTTACAGTGTGGCTATCATT
This sequence comes from Syrrhaptes paradoxus, assembly GCA_013400615.1. Taxonomy (NCBI): domain Eukaryota; kingdom Metazoa; phylum Chordata; class Aves; order Pterocliformes; family Pteroclidae; genus Syrrhaptes; species Syrrhaptes paradoxus. The sequence continues at coordinate 21,121 of VZTO01012846.1, forward strand.
TGACCTGTATCAGAGGCAGAAACAATTTTGCATGATGACAACTCACAGCCCCTTCAACACCAGAAGTGGCCAACAGCAGGAGAGGAGCACCCTGGAAAGCAAGAGTTCATGCCATAAATTCCCAGCCAATCTTTTACAAGCCTCGAAAGTAGACAAACTTTTGTGGGCTCAATTTTGTGCCTATATTTTACACGTATCAGTGCTTCTGTGCATACACACGAGCCCTCAAGAAATCCACACACCTTATCAAAGCATGGGTACATACATACATTTGTGGTAGAGAAGCTCAAAGTATTTATCTCTACACACCAGGAGAGTCTGCACACTGCTTCAGGTGTTCCCACCTTTAATCATTCTCACAAGACATGCCACACAATTTCTCTTTACATCATCTTCTGTAAGCTACCCACTAATTCTCTTAACTGACTAATCAGGCTGAGGCATGATGGGCCAGAAGATTCTTTCATTCTTAATAACTTCATGGTTCTTTGAGAGGACAGCCAGTGTAGAGGAGGACCTGCATAAAGGGGATGTCAGAATCGGACCCTGTATGATTGCCATCAATTGACATAATAATCTCTGCAGACGGCTTTATCTGATGCCTCCCAGGTTTTGTGTGTGTGATAGCACACAGATGGAAACGTTAGCAGCACAGGAAAAAAAGCACTGGAAGCATAATAAATGTGACAAAAACTGGATGCCTCTTTACCTGCAAAAGGGCAAAGACGACAAAAGCTGAAGGGTGAAGCCCAGCAGCAATGTGAGCCAAGTTTCTCCCTACACACACATGAAGCACACAAGCCAAAACCAAACAATATGTAAAAAACATAGAACCACAGGATGGCTTGGGTTAGAAATGACCTTAAAGATCACCAAGTTCCAACCCCCCTGCCATGGGCAGGGACACCCTCCACTAGCCCAGGTTGCTCAAAGCCCCATCCAGCCTGGCCTTGATGCACAGGTTTGTTTTCCCTTAGCTTTTAGATTCTAGCTGTGAAATTCTCTTGACTTTTTATGTATAACAGGACACATGTACTCCTTACAACATCACTTTCAAAACTGAAGCAAATACTCTCAACACTGGAGTTTCCCTGTCCAAGCTGTCTTACAGAGGTCTAACACTTCAGAAAGGACTGCCTGTCATCTTTGACAGTTCACAGGGGTTTCATTTTCAAACTAAGCATCCAAAAACCGAGGAATGCAAGATTCCCAGCACATCTCATCCAGCTGGTCTCAGACACCTATATCCCAGGATGGAATCAGCTATGGCAAAGTGTCAACGTCTTCCCAACAAAGAAACAAGAGACACAGCAACATAAACATGGAAGAAAATTAAACACAGATGTTCCTTCCAGCTACCTTTAGTAGAACAGATTAATCCCAAGCTTCAGTGTTGATGTAGCCCACTATTGATGTCAAAATCCCAATGAATGTTGCCATATAATCCTGGCTCTTAGATACCTCACTCTGACAAACTTCCTATGCTGTCAGATTACTGGAAAGATGTTTTCCACAATCCTCATCCACATGCTACCTGCTGTTCTCTTCTATTTTCCTGCACGTTTCTAAGAGAGGTGAAAAGGCACAACAATTTATTATTCATGGGTCAGCCTTCTTTTGATCCTGAGTCTGATCAGTCCCCACGTATGCTAACATACACATCACTCCAATCTGCATGCTATAGATGCTGACACTCTTATTTCCAGTAGCTATACACTAATGAAACCAGAACCAAAACGTGTGATTACATACATCTGCAATTCTTTCTGTTCACACATTTTAAGTAATATGGCAAAAACTCACAATGGATAAATTATGGGGTTTAATTTCAAGTTCTAAATCTTTCTATGATTTGGATAATTTAGCTTGCATTAAACAGTTTTGAAAGCAAAATACCGACAAGAAAAATATTTTAAACCAAGAGATGGGGACAATAAAATAATAGAAACAAGGACTAATGAAAGACAATTAAATACATGGCAATTGGGAATAAAAAAGAAAAAATTCCAACACTAGTTTTGAAAGATTGTCCTGGAGAACACAGCTGGAATAAAGAATTGTTTTTACTGAAAAGGCTACACAACCATGGCTGGTTTCTTTATGATTTAATTAATTACTAGTACAATACCACTTGCAGATATCTGACATTTCAATCTAAGTGAGAAATAAAAATATGAAGACTGGAGTCAAAGAGATCATACAGTCTCCGAATTTCAATGACAAACATCAGGAACTATCTCACTGAATACCAGGAGCTGAAAGTAGTGGTGTTACTTCTCTGAAACTTGCTTCCTTCCTCTTCTTAGGTAATCTGCAGACAGTTAATCAGAAAATAAACTACGTTCGACCAAGTTGCGAAGGCCAGTCTGACATGAGCAAGTCAATGGGTGCATGGTGTTAGATGCTACAATGACATTTAGCCTAAAGAGTAATATTTGTCTATGAAATCCATATAAATTTGATTCTTTATCCCATGGTTTATATAGAAATTCTAATTCAGTTTGAGGATCTGTACTTCTGCAAAACTTTATATAGGAATGAATCCAAAAAGAATATTGTTTGCTTTACACTAGAAGAAAATAGGGAGGGAAATACTATTTATTACTTTTGATGAAAATGTATGAAATACTGGAATATTTTATATAAGCAAATTTAGCAGCCTTTTCATATGCATTTGGGCCACAAACTACAAATTAAATTTGAGTTTCTGAGCTCTATTTGTTACATGAATAAGTATGGATTAGTGAATTGAGTCAGGATAAGCTTATTCTATTATAGCTGCATTTGTCTGAGATTATTTACAATGCTCGAGATTTCTCCAATAGATTTGTTTGGGGCTGGTTTTACTTCCTTTTTCATTTCATGTCTGTATTTAGTCAGGGGGAATTGTAGTTCCTTGCAGCTTCTTTTTTTTCCCCCCCCAACAGAACTTTTGTTTTTTTACAAGTTACTAAAAAATATTTTAAATGTGTAATTCAAATAGTCACAAAATAATTTTTTTGGAAGAAAACTGAGAAGGAAATAATACTAACTGTTGTTTAAAACCATAACAATTGCTTATTTATTGCAACAGTTGAGCATTCACTTGTACCATGAAGCAGATGGCCACTGTGATCGTCACACCCACTTACTTCATCTCTGCCACTTGGGAACACGGTCCATGGGTGCTCACGTGTCCCTCCTACTGAACAGCAAGCTGCAGATGCACGTGCTTGCCCACCAGTGACAGCACTGCAGGTGAACAGCACATTTTAGGATCACCAGATACTTAGAGGTACGTGTTGATACACCACCAACTCAAATATCACCACCTCCACCGCCACAAACACACCAACATCTTGCCTTCCACCCCCCCACACAGTGCCTGGGGCAGGGGCTGAATATTGCCTTAGGGCAAAACATGTTGCAGTGTGTAGGAAGATCAAATCTGTCTTTTCCCTCCTCTCCAGTCTACATTAGTGGAAATACCCCATGTCAAGCCGTTCACAGATGGAGGGCTGAATGAACCAAGTGTCCTTGGAAGCAGAAGATTAAACAAAAAAAAAAAATGCTCAACAAGCCTCTTTCCCTTTTCTCACTAGGCAGCATCACTGAGGTTTCATTCCTAAACCAGGACAATGAATAACCACTTTTCCACACTCTCCAGAAAATTTTTAAATCTTTTAGCAATAAACCGAAAGTATACCTCTAAGTTCACATTCTCCTGTGTTCTCTGAAGTGAAGGTAGGAGACAGGCAAAAGGATCATTCTGCTCAGCTAATTTCTTAATTCTTGACTGTCCTTGCAATCTCGGATTATAAAATTTCCAGCGAAGGAGCAGTGAGTGTCCTCTTCTGTGCCTGGAAGGTTTCTAGAAGACCACAGATGCTAACTGAAGCTAAGAGATATCAGTCTTTTTCAAAACTTCCACAGGATTGAGTCTGCCCAATGTTGAAAAGAAAAGAATCTTGTTTTCTCCGTCACCTAGTTTTTAAAGCAGAAAACATACTAAATGTATGTGATTTTTCAATAAAACATGAATACGCACACATTATTTCCTCTCTCTTTACATCCTTACTTGGATTAAGTGATACTAACTAAAACGGATGTTTTCTCTGTAAGGAAAGAGATGTTGCTATTTCAGTTACCATAAGATGTTTATAAAAATATATTAAGTCTGGTCAAGAACTTTCTGCATTGTTTCACGCTAATTATTGCAACACCAAGTCTTACAGAAGCTGTGCATCCAGAATTTCACAACAGGCAGCTATAAAAATATAAATATATATATATATATATACAGCAGCAACAGTTAAATAAATGAATCACAGAGAAGTCAACATTTTCTATTTACCCAAAACTTCAGTAAAATCAAGATGGTAAAAACATTATTTCTACATTCATGATGACCAAATAAAATGTAGATAAATTCTTCCAGATTCAAAAAGGAGCCAGTGAAAGTTTGTGCAATTGTCAGCCAGTTACTTCTCATTGCTGATGCTAAAACTTCACACTGCTGTCAAGCAATCAGACTTTCCAAATGGAAAAAGATTATAATACACATACCCTTGACCATCCATCTTGATTCTTTCACCAAGGTACTCACAAATACAGTCGTTTGCAAGTTTTGCAAGAAAATTCTGGTATTGGTGACCCAGCTCCACTAGTATGACTTTCCCCAAAAGGGTTCGGTGCAGTGGGAAGACCAGCAAGCCTGGATGCTGCTCCTCCATGTCCCAGCAGTCTTAGGACTAGGTTAATTCCCACATTATATAACGCACATGGCCATGAAAACATTAGACATGCACAATTTTTGGTCTCCTAATTACCCATCCCTTCTTTCTCGTTCTGTGTCTTCGGTTTGGTGTAGGGAGCCAACCTTGTTGCTATGATCTCTTGCCATGTGTTTCCCTTTTCATAAAACAAACGCATAAGCATCCCAATGTACAAGACACCACTCCACCTGACAAGTCCCCCAAGAATTCCCTAAAATGGAGGGAGGGGTGAGGCTTTTTCCTCATTATTAACTCAGAATCCAAGATGTATTTTAAACACACATACTGCAGAAAATGAACAAATTTCAGCAGTGCCTAAGAAATATGCATCATTAACAAAGGCCGTAATCTATAAAAATTGTATTGACATATCTGAAAAAGTCTAAAATAAATAGACAGAAATTAATTTATTTCTAAAAGAAAACCTGACGCTGGAAACATACCAATTAAGGCATACACATTTTAAAAGACCTTGAGAAGAAAAAAAAGAAAATAACTTAATCCCTAGCAGTAACGAGCCATGTTCCAATGCCCAGCCACACGAATAGGAGGCAGATAAAGAAAAAAGGAGTAGTGAAGCCTTTTTATCTGGGTCTAAAGAGCAGCAGATCATCCAGCAAGACTTCTCTACGTACCTTTTTTTAGGCATGTTTCAGAAGAGAAGCAGGAAGGACATCGTTCGAATATTTCCCCAGGACACAGCAGCCTCACAAGCCAAGGGGAATCCTTATTAAATATAATCTTTGTTTTCTTTTTACACAGCTTTACTACCGCAAATTCATCCTTATAAGTAAGCACAGTCTTTTCATGGCTCATGAAGGAGATTCCTCAAAGCAAGAGCACAAAAGATGTGCCATTTCCATGGAAGCAGTGGTCCCCAAAACTACAGCACAGCAGCTCGTGGACTCCAGGCAGTGCCCTAGAGCAGCTGTCCTCATACCTTGCTCACCTAAGAAGCGTAATAAAATAAATTCTGCTAAATGCTTTACACTTCCATGGCATTTCTTTAAAACTTTCTAAAGCCATTACAGCCTTTTATTAGGATACGTTAACAGATTGTAGCAGAGTTTCTTCAGTGAGATTATTTTTGGGTGAGCAGGCATTTCGCAGTTTTAATACAAGTTCTATACTTGTAGTATATTAACCGAGCTGAATTGCTACTGGGAAGCTAAACATATTGCAGGAGATGCTTTGCAGAGTAAAACAGCAGTAAAAGAAGCTATTTTGTTCAGAAGATGCATTTTATTTCATAGTCAGAAACATATTAAAGTACGTAGCACATATAAAAGTAAGCATTGAGATTTCATCTAGAATAGTTTTAATTTGAGATAAAGAACCTAATTTCTTAAGACTTCTTCTCAAACAGAAAAGAAAAAAAAAACAACACATCAAAATGTGAAAGACGACTATTCTATAACCACAATCTGAAGGGCACAAAGATCCTTCCAGCCAACAACCTGCTCTACAAAATGCTCGCAGGTCACCACGATGCACTTCAGTGAAGAACCTCCGAGAAACACAAAGCAAAACCTTATAAAGTAGGAGATATAGATATGAATATATTTATATCCAAGCCATGGAATAACACCAGAGAGCACCAGTTAGGAGTCTGATCTCTCGTTTTCTAAAGGGACTGCATTACAAAGGACTCTGCTCCCTGAAATGTCTTGTTTAGTTATCACGGTGGTATCTCAGAGACAGCAACCCTGATCTCCCAGTGCCACCCAAGTCCTCTCTGAACACTGCTACGACTGAAAAACTCTCAAAAGATGCATAGAAAACCCCAGACATTCCCCTTCTTCATCTTCCCAGTACCATCATGCATTATCCTTCCATCCATAACGAACACACCTCAACCCAACCGCAGCTCAACAGATTTCAGAGCACCTGCTGTCTGAAGGGAAGGGTTCTAATGAAACGGTCTTCGGACCAGAGCTCACCACTAACCCTACTGAAACACAGAACTGTTTTCATGCAGATTTCCACATTTAGAGCATGCTATAAGATGACACATATTACACGCCAATTTACGAGTTGTTAATTTTCAGGCTGGTGAAGTCCTGCTCCATTCCCCACCTGCCCATGAAGCCAAACTTTGAGTAGCGCAGCTCAGGTGCTTAAGGCAGCTTGGCACACAGCTAAGCTTAGGATAAACTTGGATGCTCAAAAATGTCCCTGTTTAAGGCTTTAGACTGCTCAAATTTAGACGTATCACACCTTAGATAATGCAACATTAAAGGGAAGGACAACATTGCCGCAAGGTCAGGAAGAATCTATGATATCTTTGCTGAAGTTCTCAAACAGTAAATGAAAGGAAGACACTCATTTTCTAAAAAAAATTTTTAAAAAAAAATCAAAAAATTAGAAATTGTTACAAAAGGTTTGTCACTGTTTACTACAAGGGCTGTGGGCATTAAATATATTCACGCATCAATATAATTAGATATTGACAAAGATTGACACACACACAAAATGGACTTTAGATTCACTGCTAAACTGGGAAATTCTCTGACTATAAGAATCTACAGACTGTTTTTATCTTGTCTTCTGCCAGTCAGGAGCAATGTAGGATCCTAGTGGTATATGACAAATTTCCTTCTCCTGCAACTATTGTGCAGCTGCAGTTCATTTGAAGGATTTCACCTCAAGGGCGCTGTCTCTCACTGTCACAGTTTAGCAATCACTCCACTTTACATCCATTTCCATTAGGTATGTTCAGTGAGTTGCAAAAGCAGAGTTGTCACCGAGCAGAATGCCTGCTATCTAGTGGTATAAAACCCATTAAGACAACTTAGACTCAAGCTGCAGAGTATCAGCTTTCCAGAGGCACTGAACTAATTCTTTTTTTTTTTCCCCCATGGTAGAAAGTCCTTGTCTCTCACAGACATACTGCCGTTCAAGCACGGTCTCTTCAGCAATTGACTGAAAGGATGGGAAGGGTGGGACAGGGGGAGAACAGCAGCCACAGAAATTCCGGTATCTAACACACTATTCCAGGTGTTTGCCTCTTAGCCAGCATCGTAGGCACACATCTGTATATTTTGCTACAGAGTCTGCAATTTTGTGGTATCTTTATTGTCGCTTCAAAAAAAAAACCTGTTGCACTGGTGTGTGCATCTTGATCACATTATCTTCCAGTAGCTTGAGGTATGATTCCGTTTGTGTTTTTCACGTCCTCCCAAAACCTCCCTCCCATGAATTTTAAGCGCAGCCCCACCCCTCAAAATGTTTCTGGAAGTTGTTCATATCTAGCTGTAATACCAACAGACGACTTTCTATCAAGCCAAGTCTTTGACTCGCCCACCCATGTAAGTAACCATCAAGTTATACCCCAAGCTTTCAAGTCCCGATTGATTATAAGACTTACTGCTGCAAATAAAACAGAACAAAAACGCAAAAATGCAAAAACGACAAAATGCCCATTCGTCTTCTCATCTCATTTTTTTCAGGATACTTATGTATGGATCTTCATCTCATTCCCAGTGAAGATTCATAATTAACACAACAGCAAGAGCCAAGTAAAACTGGATACTGAGGGGCAGTAGTTTTGTATTTGCAGTGGCATGGCTGGAAATTTATGTTTGTAAATAAGGGTCCCCTTTGTTAGCAACATTTTTTTCCAGTAACTGCTGGTTTATAAAAAAAATAAAAGCTGTAATTATACTTGTGCATTCAATATACCTTTCCTAATTAAAAACTATGAAACTATATATTTTGTTATAACATCAGCTCTAATGTAGCTCTCAATTGACCGCAGTTGAGAAGCTGGACATGAAAGGTTGGGGTTTATTTTGTTTTCCCAAATAAAGGCAGAGGGACAAGTCATTAACTGAATACATACTAATTGTTTTGAAGCACCCACACTTCACACTGTTTCTGGGGTCTAGGGAAAATCTGCAAGTGAATGATAGTCAAAGCTCGGTTTCAAGAGTTTTCTCCATACTGCAAAGGGCTTTTCTGCGAAGCCATTTTGTCTTCAAGATGCAGAAACACAGGCATTCACAGATTCCCAAGCTCCTCCAGAAGCCACTTGCAGGTCAAGCAGCTAACCTCAGCCATTGTGACACCTCAGCTACAGGGTTATAGTGAAACAACAGGCTACACCAAAATAAAATAAAACCCCTGAAAGCTCCATTCAGTGAGAACGCATATCTGAAACGACCATACTGGAAACCTCTGAGCGGCAAATGTTGTCCTGTTAAGAGCTGGATGCATCTTTTATTCATGTACAATGTTATTTCACATTGCTAGGCTAAATCTTTACAAACAGTAGATTTTCCTAATGAATTTCTTTCATTAGGGAAGCAATGAGTGAAGGGAACTTTTTGCCAGTCTTCCATGTTCCAGGTAAGGAGCAATCCATGAGGTAAGCAAGGAAGGAACTGATTATAGTGCTCTAACTACACAGGAGATACCACCTCCTAAAATACGTCATCTTTTAGCTTTCTTGAATTCCTCTTTCCGGTTACCAGCAGTGCCATTTGTACATGCAGTGAAACACCAACAGCCTCCCCTACGGAGATTTGACTGCATTTCACCAATATTATAATACAGCTCAAAACAGAGGTTGCCAAGCGCATGGGCAACCAGAATATATGGCAGATATATTGAGAGCAAATTGAATTTAAAAAATCATGTGTTTCATCCCAAATCCAAAAAGTGGGCCAAACTCCCAAACATGAGACAAGCTTCCTTTGTCAGACCATAAACTACCCAAAACATGCCCACACCATTGGTTCCACAGCATCAGAGTCAGCTGCAAATTCAGCAAGGGGTGCAAAACACGCTGCTTTGTACAGAGGCACGCTCTGAATCTGACATTGCACGCACAACCTCAGCCGCTAAACCTGCGCATCTCCCAGCTGTCCGGCACAACAGGATTCCAGTGGGGATGCAACACAAATTGCATCACGGGCACACACAGCAAAGCCTAGAGCCCTAAATTCCTGGGTTTTTACTTAAAACCACCAAGCGCTGTGATTTACAGCAGACTGACTTTATCCCGATTGCTCAGATACACTTGCTAGAACGTGCTTTTGTAACTCTTGGGGGTAGGAGTGTGGGTGGGGAAAAGCACAGAGACCTACATTGAAAATATTTCTGTTAAATTTTCTGAGAAAATACAGCATTGCAGCTGTTGAGATAGCGCCTTAACGCTCCGCTTTATGTCAGCCCTTCCTGCTCTACTCTGCACCTCTAAGGGCAGCAGGCAAATCACCATGGGACTTTCAGGGGTGCAGGGCCACAACAGCGTAAGCAAATCAAATCAATCAGCCACAATAAAGACTGCGAGAGCTCCCAGCAAACATCATTCAAATCAACCTAAGCACACACTGCCCTTTCTGCAGGGTACGTCCAAAACTGTTCCTGCGAGTCAGGAATCCTTGAAAGCCATCCCCAACCCTCTCGATTTTATGTGTCGTATCTTCCTCACTTACTACCAGAGTATCAGCGAAATAGAACAACTGCTGAAAAGCTCGGTGAAGCACACAGCGTGTAACTGCTCGGCAAGAATGCAGAGAGGCGTGATGCCCAACAGGTGATGTTCATGTTAAAAAGTCCCTCCAGGTTTTTAAATAAACACTCAAATGCTAAGAAGGGCATGTAAAGTGATGTGATGGGCAACAGCACGATTTGTTGTTCTGCTGTTCCTTTGTGTAAATGCTACATCTACCCTACTCTGCTAAAAAGGTGGAGACTGCACAAACACGGCACCCAGATACTGCCAAGATCCTTCCAGTGATGGGGAACAGTGGCTGAGTGCATCCCAGCACAGCAAAGCTTGTGGACTGTCACATGTGCCAACTAGGAAAGAGACACTGCCAAGGACAGAGCTTTCAGGGGAAACATGGATTTGTACATCTCCAGGGGCAGGGTATGCGCCCAGAGGAGCATCGCCCCACAAGGTGCAGAGAGATGCCGATCAGGAGAGGTGCCTGCAGCTCCAGAGAGCAGGATGGGGGGTTATGCCAACCCACAAAGCCACCAACACCAGCTTTTCTCAGCAGCTGGAGGCAAAAGCAGAGTCAGAAGGAAGGTCCAGCCTTTCAAGGACCCACTGGAGATGGAGAAAGATTTTTTTTTCAGACCTTTTTCTTTAAATCTGCCTGACCCAACAGGTCTGTGTATTTTGTCTAGAAGTATTTCTCTACTTCTAGCTTATTAGTTCGTGTTTGTTATAGCAAAGCAAGGACCAGAGGCTGGGAGCTACGCTGAGCCCTTTGGCACGTCTGCCATGCAGAAAAGTTGGGGCCGTTCTGCCTCGAGGCCCTGGCTGGCTCCAGGTCCCACACAAATGCTTTTTTAAACAACCATTTTCTCTTTCAACACAGAAAAAGCAGAGGATGTAAATCAAGAGCTACAATAGATGCAGAGCAGCTGTGGGTGATGACAACACGTGCAGCTGCGCAGGCTCCAAACCGAGCAGCTGCAGGGGGAGAAACAGCAGGGGAGGGGAAGCCCTGCCAAAGCAAACCGTCAGGTTGTGGGCGCTCAGCAATGCGAGGTGAAACCAGCATTTTAAACCACTTTTTTTTTTTTCTCAGACCTATTTTGTAAGTAGCAAGAAGGAGTCATCGCATTTAATCTTTAAGTAATCCCCTTTAATCCTAAAGTGCTTCTGTCTCTGCGAGCGTGGCATTCTGCTGGCATTGTAAGGGAGCGAGCTGCGATGTACAAACAGCTCTGTCCTCAGCAGAGAGCTCACCACACAGGTATCAGTGTCCACCTTCTGGCAGCTCTCCACTACAGGGCTAAGTAGGGGATTTTGTACAATTGGATAGAGACCAGGGGAGGTATCGCCTCATATTTACTTGCATTTGGCACTGCCTTTGGAAATGGTACTGAACTATTGGTTTGGCCATAGAGGTGAAGTGCTGTGCTCTCAGTAGTGCGCCCTTTGCAGAGCCTCAAAGAATGCAAGTCAAACAGAAAGGAGAAAAAATAACACACACAGATTTTTACCAGCCCTTTTCACACCAGTAGGTGAAGAAGCAGAAGCACCCCATGTGCTGAGATGCACAGCTCTTCCAGGTGGTCACCTGCACAAAAAGGGGCAAAGAGGAGCTGCTGCAGCATGCTGAAGCATGTCCTACTGTCCACCTTGCTCGAGAAACCTTGAGGCTGTGCAATGGAAACTCCAGCTCACCCTTATCAACGAAGGGCCAGAATGAATCAACTAAATTTAGAAATGGGACAACTGAACATAACTGGTCCAATGTATGTATTCTTTGCAGGACTGCAGGAAGAATAAAAGAAATCACAAGAGATCTGCTATCACACATGACAGCAGGTGAGTTGCAATCATCGTTTGCTCCCTTTGGCCTAAAAGCTAACTTTACAATTCAGGGTACTCACCCATCGACATTTCTTAGATGTGGGTTTTTAAGCCAGTGTACCCATGCTCAGCTCAACTGCATCTCTGCACTTTGCCAACCCATTATTGCTACTGCCAATAACCATGCCAATTCAGAAAGGGGCTGATTATATGGTTCTATGTAGGACAGTATAATAATATATCTCAACAGCAATAATCATTGTTATCTATACTTGACAAGTGCATCATCAAGCTTTAAAATGAACCAGACTCTTAAAGAATAACGCTTTTGTCAACAAAAGGCATGCTCTCCAGAACTTAAATACCAGCTAGGAGGAAGGCAGAGCACCTGCTTAGACATAATAGCTAATGGCTAAGCAGGTGCTCTGCCTGATGTCATCTGCTATTAATACCTGGTCCAAGAGCTACTGAAGTCAATGGGAGTTTTGTAATTGATTTCAGTGGGGTTTGGAATATGCCCTTACATAGTACTGACTGCTGCTTGTGCATAATACTCAATAAATACCTGTCTGCTTCTAAAAATGTATTTAGAAAAGAGTCTTCTATTAAAAAAAATACAGTAGCTTTTGGTTTACAGAAAGCAAAATTAAAAAATAGAATTTACAGCTATCAGACTGTAGACAGACAGGAGGACAGAGCTTAGCTCTAGGAACAGCTGCCTGCAGTGGTAAAAATGCCAGCTGGGAAATGCCAGAGTCCTGGGGGCGACCAAAGCACACAAGTTATCTCTGCATCTGCCCTTCTGGTGACTGCCACGGCTGAGGCACGGCACAGTGACGTACAGCAGTATGCTCTGTGATCCTCCCTCCCTCCCGGTTGGATCTGCCTCTCTGCCAGCCACTGCACATCCAACTGCCTTCCAGGAGCAGCCTTACCACTGGCGACTGCGCTTCACAGCACCGCTGTGTTCTCTCCAGGACAACAAGCTTTCAGAGCACAGAAAGAGCTTACAATAAGGATGAGATCCTTTCCAGATTTTCCCTTCTAAAATATTCTCTTTTAAATATATTAGTTTACTCCTGACCAAACCTAGTTACGGACGCCTGTAATCCCTACTGGCTGTATGGATGGTTCTTGGTACCATCAAAAAAAAAACCAGGTCCCATTCCCACCTTACATACTAACAGAAAGTGGAAATACGCTAGAAAGCCAACACAGCTGTGCTCTTACTAATGAAGGAAGATTTCAAAAACTGGTATCCTTTTGCCATTTCAGTTATGATTCGTGACTAGGGAGTTTTATCACTCCAATCTATTTTGACCTACATTAAATACCAAAGCATTCTGGTTTTGGAAAACACAACCTCATCTGTAACACTCCCTGGAAGTCCCAAAGTCCTCCAAGTCTTTCTTCATCCATGTCTTTCTCATCTTTTCTCCATTCTATCTCTATCATTATTCCTTATACTAAGCTGAAGTGTAACCACTTTTTTTTTTTTTTCCCCAAATCAGAAATTATACCGAGTACCTTTTAACCAGACTTCCAAATAGATAAAGCGGATCTTGAAGATTTCTTCATTCCAGAGAATTCCTTGTATTCAGTCTATGGTACCTTAAACACCCGCAGGCATAGTACTCACTTTCACACCTTAAAACTGACTATGAAAAGGACTAGTTCATCTAACTTCAAAGGAAAAGGGGAAATAAAGAAAAATTCAAAAGGTTATATTTGCACCCCTGACCAGTCTCTGGAAACACAGCACCTACCTCAGCAATCACAGAGTGAGAGCTGCACAATGTTTTCCGCAGGTTAGGCATTTGACACATGCTGCCCTTTAGGTCTACGGCAAGATTGTTTCAAGTGGACTCTTGATATCGTGATTCACCCCCTCTGTTATCAGCATTGATTATTCTGGAACAACCTCCCTTGCAATTAGGTAAAAGCAAAATTTAAGGCTACGTGGCCTTCTCCTCAATGCTTACATTTAATATCTGATTTTATTGCTTCATTTTCTTCCAGAACCTGCCAACAAGCCAGGTTCAAGAAATGTCCCAAAACTCTGCCGTTAAGTCTGTTCAGGTTATTGCTGCTCGTAGGCATCAATTTGAAGAGAGTACCAATTCTTTCAGCAGTTTCCTGAAAATAGTGGTTTGTATAACAAAGATTATTTGTTTATGACACAATGAAAATAATCAAAAGTCTTAAAATCCATAGCCATTTCAGAAGACACTAACAGGGTATTATCTAGCTCATAAACCACATGCAATGCCACAGCTGAGCAAAACACCAAGGAAGAACCCTAAGATGAAATATCCCACCAGTCAGCCACTCAGCAATCAACAAAAATTCACCATTGGTATAAACTCCAGCTGCCAGTCATGAATAACAACCTTATTCTTCTTTCCAGGCAGACAGTTACAGAATTACAGCCATCTTCCCACTGGGTCTGCAGGTTTAACCTGTGAAGGCAGAATCTGAACGAAGAAAGGTTTCTCTAAAGCTGACAATGAAAACACTCATTTGAAATGAAGAGTTTCAGGTGTTGCCAGTGGCCTTCAGACCCACTCCCAGATTCCCTTATAGTCAAGAACAGCATCTTGCAGCCCTACAGCTCCACAACCAACTGCATTTTTTTTCTGTTTAAGCAGAAACCACAGGGAATAGCCTTAAGTGTTTAAATTTTGTCTTCATTTGCAAGAATCACCTACAGGTGGATACAAAGCTTCAAATAACAGATCAATCCAGTCCCAGCACAAAGCCAACCAGCATTTTCACTGGCTGGAACACAAAGCTTAAAATTCAGTTGGGTGGCCCAAGCCACCCCATACTCCAGCACTGGTTTCAAAATACTCTTTTACTAATTGCTTAAGGAACCAGTATTAAATCCCCCCCTCTAGGGCTCAAATACTCTTTTAAGAATAGGATTAAAGCCTCAGCACAGGATACCGTTAATACTTTACACACAAAAGGTCCTTCCATGAGGCACAATGAGCTTAAGTAAACCTCAGTACATGCCTCAAGTAGCAACAGAAGAGAATTTGGAAAATGAGGATGAGGGGACTTAGCTAATGAGAGTTTTATGAATTGCACCTCTATGGTGAATGTTGTATTTCCAGCTATAAAACTATAAAGTTAATTTCCTCTACATTTCCAATGAAGTCTTGATGTGACCTCGGTGGCATAAAATGCTAATAATCTCCATACCTTAAAGAATAAAGGAAAATATTCATTTTCTTCAGTGTTCTCTCAGGGAAAAGGAAATAACAGAAGAAAAAAAAAAAAAAAAAAAAAGAAAGTTTCCTAATATTGACTTAGCCCAGAAGATTACATCGCCATTTCTATAAAACACAAAACAATTAAAACCAGCCAAACCCAGTGCATACATTTGACTCTGGCTTGCCCTTAGGAATTTATGAATTTATAGTTTTCATATAAAAGGTATACACCAAGCATATTTATGCATGCCTTTTGGAAAGTAACCTTCAAATACCATCCAGCTTGCTTTTTGTTTTGAATTATACACATACACTTTTTTTTTTTTTTTTTAACACACAATGTATTTTATATAATGTACACATTTGAACATAAAAATCACTTGGGGGACTGGAAGGGGAAGGGAAGTCCTACATCTCAGTTCCAGGACCAATACCTTCATATCTTCAAACTTAGACTTTCCAGCACTATTTATTCAGTCAAAAAAAAGCCCATTTGGCTACAGTCCCTGGGAAGCAGCTGCATTGTATCTATGACCGACCAGCAGGCGTGCCTTGGGGCATCTGAAAGCCACTAATGTGTTTTTATCAGCAGTCCTATCAAACCCACCAAGGTGAGAGTGTCCGCTGAGAGCCTAGGGTTTTCACAGCCAAAACGAATCCCAGTTTCAGCCAGCAGCCCATGAAGCATATCCCTCAAGAACTCAGAGAATTCCCAGCAACGATTCCTAATCAGAGCTGCCAACAGGGGGAACCCTTGTGACCTTCCATTCCTTACCTCCTGCAACACTCACTCCCACTGGACACTGCTCCCTGGGGTCTTAAGAAGTTGCAGGTGGGGGGGGAGCGTGTAAACCTTGGTTCAATGCCTTTCCTTTTCCATCAAGATGCTTTTCTTTCCAGTTGTCTCTGAAGTGAAAACCCTCCTGCGAACAGGTTGAAGGGAAGGACCAAACTCAACAAAAGCAACTGAACAAACACCATTAAAATCTTCTTGCAAGCATAGCTGGAAACCACCACCAGTAACCGAACATAAACCACAGCAAATACAAGTTTAGCAAGAAAACACACCTAGCACTTTATTCTGCATTATTCACCTTTGTGGATAAAAAAAAAAAAAAAAAANAAAAAAAAAAAAGAACAAGTTGGCAGGATTTACCACTTCCCTGCTTCCCTGTTCGTGTTTAAACTGCTCTCCTTGTCTTTTTTTCTGAGCGAGCGACATGGACACACATGGAGAGAAAAGCCCTTGTAGCGCGATGCTGGGTTTCCAGAATGATTTGATTGGATTCATAGTGAATGACTGAAAGGAGCTCACTGTAAAGACCTGAGAGGGTTTTAGGGCAGGGGATAACCAGTTGGGTAAAGCACCGTTTATTGTCTTAGGTACTCTGGGAACACAAGCCCATCAGTGACCGAGGGGGGTACTATCCTCCTGCTCAGCTGCTTCAGCAGCAAGACTCTCCCTGGTGATGCACGGGGCAGAGCTATGGACCTCAAAGAAAGCAAATGAATATCGACTCGCAGTGATAGAGATGACACGTCCCAGGAGGATCCCTGATGTTAGCAGAAGAAAGAAGCTGAGGAGTAACGACACCAGAAGCGTGCTGTGAATAAAAAGCAGCTGCAGGCTGCCATGAGAGAAGGGGAAACGCTGCTGAGCAGGAGGTACCTGTAAACCACCTTTCATTAAAAAAAGGGAAGAAAAGTTCTTTCTCTAGAAAACCTTTCCAGCTAGGCACAGCAAAAACATGTCTGTACAGTATTAAAAACATCAAATATGACTTCAACATATCCAGGCTTGTGACTATTCATAAACCTGTGCCAGACCTCAGAGCGATGGTTGGGAAGACAACAGAGAAAAGCATTTGCCTCTCTCTTCAACAACTAATCCTTCCAAGAATTTCCTAAGCAGCAGTTTATTCCAGACCGTAACACCCTCTTACAAAAAGAAAAAAAAAACCAAAAAACATTATGTTCATTAAAATATTTCAACTGTTTATTACAATCATTTTCAAACACTATTAGCTTTCTCAATTTTTTTTCCCACTTGTCTTGTGACGTAGCGTTTGGTTAGATCACACCACCACTTGTGATCTTCTCTCTGGCTTGGTGCTATTCCTCCGCCGGTGCAAGCTGAACGCAGTTTTATTAACATCAGGGTGTCAATACGGGAAGCCAGGTCTTTGTACTCATCTTTTATTTTACAGAGCAAAAACTTCTGCTGGATGTTACTCCAGATTTGGGAAGAGAGAACCTACAACAGGTTGGAACACAGTATACAAATACAACACAGCATCCGCAACTTGTGGAAACAGAGTCCCTCCCCCAGCTGGGAGTTTTGAGGTCTATACACTCTGTAGTCTACTGGGCAGAACCTAACGTGAAACACTGCAGACTTCCTCAGGACACTCTAATATTTAGTTGTCTATTTTTGTTGTTCTTTCTTTCAACATACAGATGCAAAGGAGGAAAATTAAGGAGAGAAAAAAAAGTAGTTTATATTATTTTCCCCTTCTTTTCAAGGAAAGGGAAACAAAAAACCAACAGTAACTAGTTAATATTTGAATTCAAGTGTTTTGAACCTGGTTATACTACATAAAAGTTGGGTAACTCAGAAGAAAACTTTTTTTGACCGATCTTTATAATATTTTTTTCCTTCTTTGGTTTACTTTTTTCACATTTATGTTATTTCATTGTAAAAATATATTAAAATACAATAGTTCCAGCTATATTTCCTTGCCAGTTAAAGTATTGCTTTAAAGAGCTATATTATTATGGGTCTTAATGCCTATAAAGAGCAAATGTAAGATGTAATTTCAGAGGGAACCATGGGAATTAGACATTAGAAGACTGAAGCTACAAAGATACTCAAAGAAATTATTAAGGAAGCAGTATGTTAAGCATCTAAAACACCATAAACATTATACAAAGAGAAGGATTTGTCAAGAACAGTCTGTATCAATCCAGCTCAAATTCAATCCTGACAGGGCTGCAGAAAACGGAAAAAGGAAATAGCCGCACTATTTCTTGACTTCAATGCCTTTTTTTTAAAGACAGCAGAAATCACATTTAATAGCCAAACTAGGTGAAACCAATACAGGCAATGATTTTTTCAATCCTTCCTCACTTGTAGATCAATAACTATTTTGCAGAGGAGGTATGAGCGCCCTGTAAACTTTACATATATAAAATTACTGATCTATATTGACTGTTGCAAACTTTTCAGAAGCAACGGATGCTATCCCTGCCAGGATCCCATGGAGCACAGGTGCGTTGATGGCATTACAACTGTCTGCACAGTCACCAGCTCAACTCTGCGTAGCAACAATTTTATGTCAAATCAAGGGGTTATTTCAATCTAGGAACGTGTTCTATGCTTGCTCCTGTTCAAAATTTCCATTAATAATCTGAAGTGGCAAAATAAAAGGACTCTGTGCAGGCCACCAAGATCTTTGCAAGCACTTGGACCAGTGGTTCAGAATTCGAAGTGATCTTGATAGAGAAATAGCCTGAAATCAATAAAATAGAAGTCACATCACACAAGAGAATAGGGAGAAAAGGGAATAAAAATAAGTGTAGAGTAACAGCTTAGTCAGCTGTACCACCCAGAAAAAATGTGGTATTTAGAGTGGGCTGCAAACTGAATACTGGCCCACTATGTGATAACTGTTCCAAAAGAAGGATTTTTTAAAAGAAGTGACCCCAAAACAACACTAAGAGAAGCATCACTGTTGTGTCCACTTCTATTTTCTGCATTCTACTTCTACACAGCTTAAAAATCTGTCCTCCTCGCATCTATTTTCTAACAGCTTTGACACAGCAAAGAACCACTCTTCCTTCTTTAGAATGTGGCATAAAGTTTGGGTAAAATGTAATTTTCAACAGTTAATTCCAGGCTGAATTCTGCACCAACTCTTCCCCCCCCCCCCCCACTTTCACAGTGCTTTTGAACCACACTATAAGCAACAAAATCAATACCATGCTTAATTTTTCATTCACCACATCTGACTTTGGAAGCCAGGTATCTGCAGGAGCAGTCCAGGGCAAAGAGTTCATGCTCTGACAAAGCCTCTTCTCTACATCAGTGTACCTTTCCCTGAGTCAACCCTGCACATCAGCAGCAGAAGTTGGAGGTGAACACTCCTGGCGGTAATGAAATGACCGTTTTAATGAAAACAAGCTTAACCTATGCTTCCTTCTCAGGTGCTTTTTGCTGTCTCCACAGTTGGGTTTATGCACAGGTTAGCGATTACATTCCCAAACAAGTTGATATTATTCAAAAATAAACCATCAAAGACATAAAACAATTAATTACTCCATGATCCTTCAAACACAACGCATGTTTATCTTCTGTCAGAAAATACAGAGGAAGACTTCTTGCTAGCATTTGATTTAAACTAGATAGTCTGCATATAAGAACATAGACTGGCTTTCATGAAGAGACCTTTTCCTCTGGAGGTTTATTATGACAAGAGAAATTACCTGCTTCTTAGGTCTATACCACAATTACCAGCAGTAGCTGCTGGGACCAAATAAAATGAGAGATTAGACCTCTCTCTTCCCTCCCCCTTTTTCTTCCATGCAGTGGTGTTTGATGGAGCATCAGATTAGAAACACTTTCTAGCTCTCTTTCTATACTTGTCCAGGTTGTGATCGTTAAAAAAGTGAGGCTTCAGCGCTATTGCTAAACCTTGGAAAAATCTCAGATGTAAATATTTCAGTGCTGTAAATGTATATGTCACTGTCACATCTGCTGTACATATAAATCTCCCACCAATGTCACAGAAGAAGCAGAACTGTCATCTTTTTCACAGTCATGTTAAAGATTTCCTGCATCTTCCTGGAAGACTGATCAAGAAACACATGGTGGCTAAAAGACTAGTTTCTGCACTTTCCTGTAAAAATAAAATCAAATCAACTTCTACAACCACCCTTTATTTGAATTATGGTGTACACCCATAAACTTATTTTCACTTGGTCACCTGCCATATCCTTCATTTATCTTTATCAAAACTTGACCAATACTTTCACCCAAAGACCTTAAAAGGGTGCTTTTCTTCCTGCCAGAAAGTGTTTTATAAATACTATCTTTCTTAACTCTAATTACAAATTAACATATCTGGATAACGCGCACAACAGGAGATCTGTATTTGCCACTTCTTTTGAGAATGTGTTAATTGAACTTGAACAAATAAGAGACATCATCAAGAGGTTGGCAAAATATCACCACGGTCAGAGTGTTCGACAGTATATACACCAAAATTCAATCTGTATTAAACCAAAATCTACAGCAGTGCAACTGGTTTCTATCGTGACTGCCAAAATCTAAGATTGCCGTGTTTACAACCCAGCGTGCTCTAATATTGCGTGTAAGGATTTAACTCTTGTTAAACTGAAGAGAAATGGCATCGTGCAAATTGCTAAGGTCATGTTTCAATCATTAACAAAAACCAATCTGAACATCTCTGCAACGCATATGGATGTTTGCAGTACTACATACGATTTTGCTATCTACTGTGTATTGCCTAGCCAAAACGTAGCTTTCTTCGCATTAAAAGCAATTATAACAACAATGGCATTATAAATCAAAGACCTACAGTATCACAGCACATACGTTCATCACCACACAGATTTCTAGAAAATTGTACACTACGTAAAACAAAACCACCCTTAGAATGTGCCGGATATAGCACACACATGAAGATATATTTACCTTCATGAACTTATTTTTTCCAAGGACTCGGAGCAAGAGAACTAGTAAATGTTGCTAGTTGACAGATAAGGATAATCATTTCCTTCTATCCCCCACATTTAAGATATATTTTTTTTTCCTGAAATTAATTCCTGCCCTTAATTTGCCCATTCTCTCAACACCAACACTTTCAACTGAAGTAGGTGCCAGGAACCAACCGGGATGTGCAAGAACTGTGCTGAGGTAACATTGTCCTCATCTCAAATGCTCTATGCAGTAGAGAAACAAACAATACTTGAAATTATTCACAATGTTTTAGGATCTAAATCTTGGCTAATAAAAATTTCTGATAAAATATACAATACTTGTGCCAAATTGGTGGTTCTAATATCACAAGACAAATTTGGTAGCAACAGTAACATGAGAATTAGGAAAAAGGAGTTTTTCTTCTGTTTAGCAGCAGATTCAATATAGTTTGGTCTGTTGAAATATAACTCTGAAATACACACATACATTCACTTTGGCTCAGCAGATATCTTTGCTTCTGAAAGAAACTTAAAAGTTTCCAACATGAAATTAAAATTTAAGATTATATAAATGATATTTTTCATTACAAGCCTTGTTTCAAACCTAAAAAGAAGGAAATTTTTAAATTCCTAGTGTGTTTTGGTTGTTTAAATTTTTATCAGTATTATTTAACAAGAATTTACCTGCCAAATTGACCCAGAACAAATTGAGAATTCATTGCAATTCTTCTGACAATTCATTTAAAGTCAAGTTACTACTCAGGAAAAAAGTGTCCGTATCACTTGGTGGCAACATATTTGCAAACAGAACTGTTTTATCCAAAAAATAAGAACAGAAGCAGTATAACATCAAAGGAAAAGACTTTTAGGAGAAAGAAAGTACCCTTCCCTTTTCTGTAGCTCTACTTAAATACATGTTCAGTTTATGGAGCAATAATTTCCTTTCTGTGGCAAAAGTTCAATAGACAATTTAATTTCACTTTTTCCACTATGGACATTGCTGCTGCTCCATTTATTAAGCAGGCAATTTCTAGAGAGCATATACACTCTGGCAAGACAGAGGAAGATAATCTAGTCATTTACGCGGCTAAACATCCACATTTATCCTTCCTGCAGAAAACAGATCAGTCCTAAACCCCAGAGAAAACCACTTTGTATTCTCCATTTCCTTTCTACGTTAGCACTGTTTTCTTAAAGAGGATCTTCTCAAAGATATTCCTGGTTGGCTTCTGTGCCCCACAGCAACAGCATGATCTCCCTGCTGGAGCAGCAGGTAAGGCTGGGATAGGCATCCTTGGATAAAAATTCTGTAACTGGGTCCTCTACAGTAAGGGTGAGTCTTCACCCAGTAAGTGGAGAGTCCAGCTACAGGTCTAGTAACTCCAGCAGAAATAAATCACTGCCTCTCTCTCGGACAAAGATCAGAGATTGGCTTTTCTGCCCAAAAAGACCCCATAAGCCCTGTGTTCACAAAGAAACAAAGACTCAAGCACCAACATACGGGAAAATGCTGCTGTTCATCTTCTCACTCCTGTATTTCTATGGCATCTGCTTTAACTCCTCAGTGAGGCAACAGGTCAGAGGAATATCAGTGCCTTCCACTCCTGCTCTTATTACCAGTCTACCCCAGGAACACGGAGCACAGATATTAATATGGTTGAAATCAAAGAAGTGTAAGTTGACCCAACACCACCCAACACACTAACCCATGTCCCCAAGCACCACATCGACACATTTCTTGACCCCCTCCAGGGACGGTGACTCCACCACTGCTCTGGG
>VZTO01012846.1:43874-62227 GCA_013400615.1 Syrrhaptes paradoxus
CTTGTGGTGAGGGGCCCAAAACTGACCCCAGGATTCAAGGTGCGGCCTCACCAGTGCCAAGTACAGGGACATAAAGTGGACTTAAAGCAATAAAGCACACTACTGAAACTTTTGAATTTGTCCAACTACACAACTATTTTGTTTCAGGTGACTGCAATAAGGACGGTTATACTCAATGAGAGCAAATATACACTTAGCTCAGCAGGGCCAACAGTGAATGCAATGGGAACTGTATGAAGATAGGGCAAACACACAGCACCTTCTCCTAAAATAGTCTTCTGGGTCCAGCAGTGATAGCTTAATATCTCTCGTGATTTTTTTTTCCCCTTGACCTGTCCTGTAGTATTTTTGTTTGTTTTGCTTTTAGGTTTTTATTTTCTGTTTAGCTTTTTGTCACACAAAAATTCTGTGGCAAGGGGTTCCACAACCCAATTACATATTGCATGAAGAACCAACCATCTGTTAAATTACACCTATTGTTTCTTGCATGGGGACAACCGAACAATTATCTGCTATTTATCCCTTTTGATCCCCTCATAACTCCTTGAAGCTGTCATTGCATCATATTTCACAGAATCACAGAATATTAGGGATTGGAAGGGACCTCGAAAGATCATCTAGTCCAATCCCCCTGCCGGAGCAGGAACAACCCCTTCTCACCTTATTTTTCTTCCTATGGAGAACTTTTTTCATCCCTCAGATATTTTTTTACATTCTTTTTGACCCTTTTACGATTCTATAGTGTCCAATTTCATAGAATCATAGAATCATTAAGGTCAGAAAAGACCTCAAGGATCATCAAGTCCAACCGTCAACCCAACACCACCCAACCCACTAACCCATGTCCCGAAGCACCACATCTACGCGTTTCTTGACCCCCCTCCAGGGATGGAAGACTTAACTCCAGGCAGTATTCAAGATGCAGCTGAACCACGGATTTATTCAGTGGCCTAATAATGATATCTGTTTTATCCTCCATTCCTTTTCTAGGAATTCCAAACCTCAATTCATTTTGGTTTTTTTAACTGAAACAAGATAGCAAAGTCAATGCCATCACTTAGGACACTACCAGTATCTTGTTCTTGAACTGTAACAATCCGTTCAAAGCCCATCATTTTATTTAAGATATTTTTGCCCCCAGGTTGCACCATCTAAACTGAATTTCATCTGCCATCCTATCTCCCAGTTACTCAAGATCAGTCCACCTCTGCTAGAAATGCTGAAGTAACTGTCCCCACTGGCAAGGACATATTCCCGAAGTGGCACCAAGCACTGAACCACCAAGCCATCCGACGGGAGCAACAGCAAACCATGAGAGATAACATCAGCCTGAAGATCTCAGTCCATAAAGGCGAATGGGGCCACAGCATCCGATGCTTTAAAACTATCAAGTGGTGCTAGTCCTACAGCCAAGGGTGGTAGGGAATTATATCAAGCTAGCTTGAAGCAACATGTTTTCAATGCTACAGAAAGATTTTTATCCTATCTAGGTTAAAAGCAACTCTTGAAATATTGTCAAATTCATTCTGCAGGATGGAAACTGTAGTTCTACAACAGCCGTACTGATGTACAATCGATAGTACGTACACCTATGTGTATACACAAAGGCAACTGCCACAACTGAGGGCTGGGAGGGATTTTTTGGGGGTTTGGGGGGTTTTTTAATTTTTATTTTAAAAGATGTGAGGAGCAGCAGGTTTTTTTTTTTTTACTCAGTTTTTGCCAGAGTGTTAAACTTCTATTTTTCTTTACTCCGGTGTTGATTCAATAGTTACCTTATATTAGCATTTTTGTATCAAGACACAGTAATGCAAATGGCTCACTGATCTTTTCACACCAATTGTCTTCTCACACTTATTTTCACCCTGCTCTAGAAGTATCGGTCAAGCCTGTTAGAGACAACTGCAGGCTGAAGAGCTCAAAAAAGTGAACTGAATATTGTTTCTTGATTCCTCTGATCTGCACCCTTGAGCAAATTATTTTAACAGCCTTGTATAAGGCTTTCAATAGGAAATGTTTATTATATTTTAGCTATTATAAGACTCATTCAACGCAGAAGCCCTTGAACAAAGAGCACTTTATAAGGGCTTTAATTTTACATTGATTTCTCTCTCACAAAATCCTGTTGTAATCAGTGGAACTGCACCACTGCAAAGGCAGATCAGAGTTTCTCTTATTTTTTATTATTTATTCTAAGCTGATAATAATAAGTCCAGATATACTAGTCACCAAAGATTTTAAAAGCTTCCCCCTCTCCCTGCTCAAAAAAAAAAAAAACCCAACACACAAAACAACACCAAAACAAAACCCAAATACACTTGTGACCAATACGAGATAGCATTTACTATGAATATAATTAACTGAGGGGAAAACATAGCTAATGCTTGGGCTCTGTTTCTACAAGGTTGCCTCTTTCAAGTTTCTGTCCTAAAACACCTACTCCTTTTGCTTAGTGAACAAATCACTCCTAATTTATCTTGTTATAGCACATACACACTCCCCAAGGAAAGCCTCATTTGAGAAGAAGCATTGCACCACTCAAGTACCCAATTCAGCTCCTCGGAGAGGTAGCTGGGGAGCTTGTGATAGCTCCCGTCCACCATTCAAACCTAACAGAACAGTCTCCAACTACTCCAGAGTGAAATTCATATGCAGTAAATGCTCTAAAATAATGAAGATACACAACCTGAGCAACTGCTTCAAACCATCAAATCTCATCCCCAGTGCATACGCACCGCACCTTAAATATGTTAACTGTCACTGTAAATTAGGACACAACGAACATCTCCTACATTGAGTTGCTCCAGGAGCAAGAATTTGTTTCCTGAGATAAATTAGTACGTGTAGCCTTCAAGAGTCTGTCTAGCTTGGGTGATAATGAAATGAACACTGACAAGAATCAGTGATTAAAATGTATTTTTAAATACTGGAAATTTTTATTTTTAAACTTCAGCTGAGCAGAGTTGCTAAGAAGTCACCTTCTAGCTGCCCCATGTGAGTACAGAAACAGCAAGACAGGAGAACTATTTTCTGCAGTGCAGTACACCAAGCCAACTCTGTCCCTGCTGATGTCAACAATAAAATAAACTCAGGAACTAAAAAGGCAACTAGAGTCAAAGTAAAAGGCAAACCGCCTAGTGATAAGAGCTGGCAGAAGACTGTCCAGTTTTCCTTTGATTGCTCAGTCCACTACCTCAGTCCTGCACTTGCCACCTCTTCTTCTGAAGTCAGAAATGCGTTCAGTTCAAGAAACGTGTAGATGTGGTGCTTTGGGACATGGGTTAGTGGGTTGGGTGGTGTTGGGTTGACGGTTGGACTTGATGACCCTTGAGGTCTTTTCCAACCTTAATGATTCTGTGATCTCCCATAGATTCCAGGAGAAGTCCTCCCTGTGCAGCAGCCTGCAAAGCTAACACCTACTAACCTGAGGTTTGTTTGGCACACTGCTTAAAATATAGACAAGAGAAAACCTCGAGCAAAATGAACATTAAGCAGAACATATGTTCTCACTGTAAAGAACGTAGGCTGCTAATTTTGTCACCAGGAAACAGAAGACATTAGATGCATTCCTCATAAAATCGGAAATATCCACACTGCAGCAAGGGACCTGCCCTGCTCGCCTCCCACAGCATGCAAAACCCCGTCTTCCAAGACTCAAGAAAGCTGTGCACGAGCCTTCCCTCTGCAAACACACGTGAAAGAGTAATTAGCACTTTAATTTCATGCCCCAATCCAGGCCTTGGCACACCTTTACAGGGATGATTCCATGCTTTCCTACAAACACATTTTTAAATAGAGTATAGAAGAGTATAGAATTATTAAGGTTGGAAAAGACCTCAAGGATCATCAAGTCCAACCGTCAACCCAACACCACCCAACCCACTAACCCATGTCCCCAAGCACCACATCTACACATTTCTTGAACCCCTCCAGGGATGGTGACTCCACCACTGCCCTGGACAGCCTGCCACTAACACAGTTCTGCTCAACCTTTCTAAGGTGTCTTTCCAGGACACCAAAGCAACCATGCACTCTTTAATATCAACAATATTGTTAAGGTCCTACACTTCTCAATTTTCACATGTTCTATGCTCAGGTGCATTTTTGTGCCTGCACAGATTCGGAAGGATGCTTCCTCCCCTTCTTTTTACATGCTTTGAGGAACAAAAGAAGAGGGGAAGAGCATGAAAATGTTGACAGCACCAAAACTTAAATTCAGATGCCAGTGGGATATTTATCAACCATCTGAACAAATACCACCCACCACATGTACTTCACATTTGACTGTTTTCTTTGAGGCACAAAAGTAGCCAGAAAAACAGAAGTGAGGCACGTTTCTGTGGAAAAGCTCCATCAATGCTGCCCACAGCTTGCCCCTTCAAGCAGGCTGGGAACACGCATGTTCCCAGGGCTGGATGAAACATATCCTATGTGTTTTTCACAACTACTCTTCCCAAGATTTAGCATTCAGCAGGGTGACGTGCAATTTTTCACCCAAGTCACAAAGTACCTTTTCTGCTTCCCAACTGAATGGTGACAACCACTGAAAAAAGAAGTCAATAACTAAGAGCAAAACATGAATAGTAAATGCTCCAAGACATGTACAAATGCAGATAATTCACATTCTCTTGCTGATATTTGCTCATCAGTGTATGAAAACAGAGCAAGCACATTCGTATCAATAGCTACAGACAGAAAGGAAATGTTATAAGGTTAAGAGCACTAAGCAGTAATTCAGAATGCAAATGGATATTCAAAGACATGGTATTTTGCACTCTCAGGATTTTAGAGATGCCCTTTTTCCAATTGCTAAACTTCTACAGGGAGGGGAAGCTTGGTTGCAAGCTCAGTACCTTTGGAAATAGTTCATTCATGCAGTTGCATGCTATTTGATGCTGAGTTTGGAATGGAGATTTTCAGCTTTTCCATCGAGTCTGCAGTCCCCCTAATTTCATACAAAGGCACTTAATCTCATGTGCATACGCTTCGGCAACTGCATGAAATTTTAGAGTATCCAGAAATTATTAATTTTGTGCATCATTTATGAGTGGACTTTGGACCTTATTCTGATGCACTGAAGAGTAAATCATTCCTACGTGTACGACCTTGATCACAGATTTTGCTTCTCTACTGTTACTCCCAGTCGCTGCTCAAACGTGTAAATGAACAGCTCTTTCCCTAAAGCTTCATTTCAGCTTGGTTTGTATCAGTTCATCTTTATCTGGCTAAAGTCTAGTTCACCCTGATGAATTAAGCAATCTTTATAAAATCAAGTTCAGTACCCAGTAAGCAAAGTGAATTGTCTATGAAGTTAGGAGACTTGCCAACATGACTATCATGGAGAAATGCCAGTGTATACATTGATGCTCTTGTGAATATTATTTCAGCTGGGGGATGAATGGAAGTCATTTCTCCCAGGGAAAATTCAAAGGATAGCAGAGGAGAGCTGTGGGCTAAACCCTGAACATCTTTCCTCATATTTAAGCCATAAATAGTCCCAACAAAACAGTGGATCTATTGGAACGGGTAATAAACTCACACCAGCTTTTACAGGGCGAGCCCGCACATTCACATTCAGGGACGGTACGCTTGCAGACAATGATCTAAAAACATGTCATGTGCTAAGTGACAGACCACATGCTTTGCCTAGAATAGGAACTTTGCCTTGCACAATGGACTTGAATTAACGCATCAAGTAGGTGACAAGCTTTTCAAGCGAAGTATACATCAAGCTTCCCATAACCAAGCTGTCATCCTCAATTATGTTTTCTGAAGAAGTCTCCCAGACAAACATAACTTTGCTTATTAAGCCCAGCATATTGGCCACAGCCTGCTGCAGAAGACTGCCTCTAATTTTTTTTTGAATGTATTTCCATAAAACACACAAAGTAATTTGGATCAGCGTTACTGTAAAAAGCTGGAGACAAATTCTTAATAGTGGATATGAAACTTTGCAGAAACCAAGGAACTGTGTGTATCAGGAGAGTCTTCCGGACATCAGAGTTGAAGTGAACTGTTTACTAGAGATTCAAATACTGATTGAGAAATCATTTTTAGGAGGTAGGGACATATTTACTTGCTTACACTCTTCAGGCTGCAGCAAACAGGAAGCTGAAAATAAAACTGCGGGACAGCTGAGCACACTCTGAAAAGCTCCATGAAACACTGTCAGGTCTGACAAGTGCGGGAAATGACCTCTTTTTCCAGAGGTTTAAAATAAAAAAAAGGAAATCTATGATGGACCTAAATTACCTAGAAATACATGTACTATTCAGGGTGTAAGTGCTTCCCTGAATGACAGCCACCGCCTGATAGCATCATACACAACGCATACAGTAAGGATCCTGGTGCTAGTCAGAATAAACTGTGTTAAGTGATATTCGCAAGAAAACCAGAAGCAATTTTAGAGTACTGTCTAAATAACACAAAAGAGGTGTTAAACAGACTGGTTCTTCAGTTCAACCCGATTTACTGCCTCCCAGTAAAAAATATTACCTTTGTGGACTAGACAATGCATTGCTGGGTGATTTTTCTGTTGTAATGCATGCATAGAAAGCGATCTTTGTACCATGACGAAAGTGTGCTAAGAGAGGGCCTTTAAGTGCCAGTGTGCTCCTGTCTTCCAGGTGAATACTTGGAGATTGATGATGGGCTGTTGGGAGATGTCACCCTTACGTTTGAGCTTCTGCACTGCAAGGAAATGCAATTGCTGACGTTCTTGAGTTAACAAACACTTCTTGCACAGCAGCAGATGTTCAGGATACACATCCTCAGAGCATCCCGTGAACCGAGATCAGCACTGAAAGCAGATCATTCAAATTTAGATTGTTTGCAGGCTGGGTTTTTTTCCCCTCTTTTTTTTTTTAGTAGCCTTAAAAAAAAAAAAAAAAGACAAACTGAATTTAATAAAGCTCTTCCAAGAGCTTGATTATTTATTTTTAATAAGAGCACGCTCACCTTTCAGATTGTACGTGAGAATTCACTGTTCTTTACTTACAGAAGGGGGAAAAGAAAAAAAAGCAATAATATCCCTATCGTCTGCCTGAATCTACAATCCCAAGGTCGTTTTTCAAGTATATGATTCAAACACCTTACCCCCCCTTCTCCCCCTGCAAAATAGAAGTTGAATCAAGAGAAATCATCAACCGCTGCCAGCTTTCAGATGGCATTAGCATAGATTTTGTCTTAAAGTTTTTAAGGACCTTGGCAATTAAGCTGCATTATCCCAACAATTAGAGCTTTGAATCGTTATAGTGACTTATGTCTGAGCAAATCACGTGTTAATAGAAATGACAATTTATGGCTATCTTTGCCACCTAAATGAAATCCTACAAACTGCCAGCTACTAAAGTCAACTGCTACAAGGTACAGCAGCGACATTCTTCTGCAAAGGTGGACTCTCCTAACCCACCTAAAGCATCTGGTGTCCCCAGCCTTGATAGATGCAAACAGGCATTACCAAACCGTAATCCTGCTCAAACACAAACCAGCCAGACTTTCTTCTTTAGCAAACTCGGATGAGATGAATGCGACCGCTCTGCACACCACTGGGGCTGTAGCACTTACTGCCTTCATACATTCCCTGGGGACCTGGTGTGCCCGCTTCCAAGCTCGACATTTCCCCAAGCAACACATCATGCAGTCTGAATTGTGAATATAAAGATGAATTGCAGCAACTCAGGTCCCACCACGCAGCACTGTATTTTGCCATGTAAGACACAGCTTTGAGGTACCTTGAGGAAGATGAAGATGTTAATCGGATCATCTGATTACCAAGGCAGCTGCTAACATCTGTGCTACGTGGTACAGTCACATACGGAAAGTACAGCTTTCTATAGAAATAGTGCTGGTCTTGGAGCGTTAACTGCCACCTTTATAGCCAGCCCACATGGAAACAAAGAGTGAGTTAGTTTCACATAATGACACTAAGGGCTGGACTCCTCTAACTGATTTACTCTTGAGCCAACTCCTTTCTGCCAGCTACCTCCGCAGCCTCTCTCCCAGCTTGTGATGCCTGCCATGGCTGGGGACACCATCGCAGCCCAGCTCAGCCAGCTCTGGCTTTCTCACCACGTCTAAAAGCTACAGCATTGGGCTGCAAATGCCAGCGCAGGTCGGGGGGTGAGGCGTGTGAAGAGGGAGTGAAGCCTACCAAAGGCTTATTGACAGAATACAGCTGCCATCCAGAGACCAGGTCAGCAGCTCATCTGACCTTTCCCACGGCATCCAAGCAGCTTCCCATGACTGAAGCACGGCGCCTGAGATGAGCACACACCAGCTGAGCCAGCTCGAGTAGATTTTCTTATGGTTAGAGATCTTCTGCCAACACCGGATCTTCAGTCACTGCACTTGCCCAGCAAGAGAGAGGGAGCATCTCGGAGCAGAGTAATTCATCAGTTCTTCTCACTGCTGGGAGACGTCAGTGAGCCGCACCACACTAGAGGAGAGCTCTGATGGTGTCAGACACAATTTTGGCAGGTGCCAAAACCAGCCTCATCTGGGGCAGCACAAAGATATCCACAAGACAAGAGCAGAAAAGTCATCATCTGTATGTTCTCTTCATCTTCGTGTTCCCTATGAGCTCTAAGCCAGGTCTCTTGGAGAGGACTGAGACCATTTATGGAGTGCCAAAGTGCCAGCCAATTGCCTCAAGCATGTTACACGCTCCCTAAATCTATTTTTGGTGGTGGCAACTGATCCTGTCAGTTGTGGGGGGGAACACCCTGTACCCAGTAAAGAGTCACCTATAGACAGAGAACATCTCACCATGCTTCTAACTTACAAAAAAAAAAAAAAAAAAAAAAATAAAAAAAAAAAAAAAAAAAAACACCAAACACACCCCCCCCCCCCCAAAAAAAACCCCAAACAAACAAAAAAACCCCAACAAATCCCACCCCACCACACAATTCTAAGCAGGTAATTCCCACACAAAATGAGATGTGCAACTTCTTCCCATTTAAAAAAAAAAAAAACACAAAAAAACAAACACACAACAAAAACCACAACCCCTTAATCTGAAAACCTCTTCAGAAGTCAAAATATTTATATCCCCAATCACAGCAACACACACAAAATCACGATCAACCTCAGAACATTTATTTTCTTAATTATCAGCAATTCAGAGAAGGAGGAAAGCTTGTTGTCATTCTAAGCAGGAAAAGCGGTTTGTTTGTCTTTTTGCCAACCAAATGAAAAACAACAAATGAGGTGTTTGGTTTTGTTTTGTTTTTTTTTTTTACTCAATTCTACCTTCACTGCTGTTAATGAAGTGTCTTGAAATCCTGAAAGCTTGCTTTGTTACTAAATATTCACATTGTCCATGGAATGAAAGAACATATTATTAGAAATAATAGGTGGTGTGTAAGCCAGCTGTGGATGAATCAGAAAATACTTTGATTTGTAGCTCCTGGTAATAAATCTCCCCTCTTATGTTTCACAGTTAAAAAAAAAATTAAAAAAATAAAAAATTAAAATCGCACGTCTTGCAAACACCCAAATGCTCACATACTTTCTGCAGGGTGTACTTTCACTGAATTCAAGACAGCCATTTGTATACTGAGGCCACCTTCGCCTGCCTTTTCAGCCTTTCTCAAGTTAAATCAACCCCATTTAAATCATGCTTACTGAGAAAACAATCTAATCCCAATCTTATCGCTATATTGACAGACTCCATAGTGTTTGGTTCTGTATCCAAAACCTCTCCTCAAACATTTCCTTCTGTCTAGTCCCCATCTTCTTGCTTTCTCTCTCCTCTCAGCCACAAGACCCCGTTGGATTTCGAAGAGTGAAATGAAACAGGGGTTTCAACCCCCAAGTCATTGAGGTTGCATGGAAACATAACTGCACTTTCCTTCACCAAGTGATAAATTGGAATTTTTTTTTTTTTTTAAGAGGGGCAGGGAGAGGAGGAAGGAGGCGAGACACGAAGGCATATTATCATAAATGGTAGCTAATGATTTTCTAATCAATGTTACAGGTCTCAATTTTCAGTTTTAATTGTACCTTGCCCTACTTGCAAGATTACCCTCATGTTTTTTGCAGTGTGCAACTGTATCTCCAATAACTGTAACATGTCAGTGGAAAGGCAGTTACGGAAAGCAGACCCCAATGCCTACTAAATAGATAATTACAATTTATTTCCCCCCCCTAAAATTCTCAAATGGGATCAACACCTTTCCAGGAGTCAGAAACCTCTCATGCCACTGAGATTTCTGTTTCACTCTTACCTATTTAGTCACTAATTACATTTTAATCACTAAAATTATCACCACAAGCAAAAACACAGCTTTATTCAGAGAAATACTGATGTTCTAGCAAGCTCATCCCTTTAATAACTGCCCAACCCAGAACCTCTCCATCAAAGAGATTCTTCCCTGGTATTTACACCCATTATAACAGCATTGAAGAAAGACACAAGTGATGTAAATATTTCCCCCAATCTTTTTTTGTTGTTGTTTGCAGGCCAAGAAAAGTTAAAACATTCATTTTCAAAGGACCTTGCACTCCCTTCCCTTTAGGGAACACGGCATTGCAAAATATTGGCAAAAAAGAAGTCCAAGCACAGTAATAACTGAGATACGGCAGCCCAGGGACTGCGCTGCTTCCCCCAGAGAAGGTGCCAATGCTTGTACAGACCCATGGTCACATATAAACAGAGGAACTAGCTTGGAAAGCTATTTTAACACCTGCAATAAGAAATTCAAAAATCTTTTCAACAGAGACGTGTGGGAGCAAAGAACGTTCTGCTCAGTTGCTGGGGGTGGCCTTTCTGAGCCGAGAGGAAGAGAGTTGACCAAGAGATACCTCAAACCATCTTGAAAGATCATACCCACACCCATCAGCTGGATGAAGGATGCAAGAAAAAAAAAAAGAAAGATTGAGCATGCAAAATTTGGGTGAAGAGGCTTACGCTGTAGCCCAAACACAGCCATTTGCACAGCCCCTACTGGCTTTGCCACAAGCTCAGCTCTCCCTCACCCAAATTTGCCCTTTTAATGCAAAGTTAGAAAGTGTCCACTGTATGGTGCTGAGGGGACATTTTGACCTTCCTCTGCTAAGACCTCCTTCATTATCAAGGTTTTTTTTTTTTCCCCCTATGGCATTCATTAAACCAGATGAGGAAAAAAAAGTCTGGTCTATAAAAATAACTAGATTAAAGATTTTTGGGGGAAAATGCAGCATTAGGAAGACTGGACATACTTGAGAATAGTTCAGTAACACAATGCAGCACTCACACCGCTAGTGTAAATGCTAGCCATCATGTCAAACTGAAGCAAGTATTGTAAGGAGAAGCGTAATTAGCTACCCACATTAAGCCTGTACTTAACCTAAGCATATTTTTTTCTCCTCTAGTTGATTTGAACCTGTTCCCCGGGTCATGGTCAGTACTACCCTTATATTATTAAGACACACAACTGGAAAAGTCCTAAACCTATCTTGAACATCCAGTTTTGCAACACTTGTTTAAAGGGAGGGGACACAGAATGACAGGACACACAGCAAATAGACATTTGGGCAGACAAGAAAAAGAGTCAAAGCTAGGAGAGAGAGCATTTGGAAAAAAACCACCACAAACACCCCTACTTTTTTTAGCAGCACTGAACTGTTACATACTTATAACAGAAGTAGGGACGTATTTTCACGGGTTTGCAATGACCAAGAGTCCTAGCTGAATGAAATCAGAGTCCAAGAGTCATTCTCAGATGACAAGACTTTATTTTGTACATATTTTTTTCCACATTCAAGAGAGAAAAGATACTGTTGCTATGGATCCCGATACCAGTTTCACCACTGACCTTTCTTTGTTCCCCATTTCTCCAGCTCCTGAAGTCACAGACTCCAGAAATGACCAACCACCTACACCACTGAGTCACCTTGGTCGCAACCAGCCGAGCTGCCACAGCACAAACTGGAGTGCTGGAGCTGAGGTCCCCAGAGCAGACCCTTTGGTGGGTGACGCCTGGCTCCCAGCAGGGAGACTGACACTATCCAAGGCAAGCACCCTTCAGATACAGTCCTCGGGACATCGGGCAGAACTGAGTCATTCTATCTAGCAACTTCTGTTTCACACCCAGTTACTGCTTTAATTAGACCCCTACAGCTTGGATCCAACCCAGCGGGGGCAACCCCAAGATGACAGCACTGCACTCTTCCCTTGGGCAGCACTGCTTAGCCACAGTGAAGCCTTCTAGCTTTGGATGGATTCAGAGCTTCTGCTATTGGATGCCCCATCCCTGGAGGGGTTCAAGGCCAGGCTGGATGAGGCTTTAAGTAATCTGGGCTAGTGGGAGGTGTCCCTGCCCATGGCATGGGGTGGAACTGGATGATCTCTCAGGTCCCTTCCAACCCAAACCATTCTGTGATTCTATTGCCCGTCTTCACTCAACACACACATGTGCAAGAGGGCAAAAAAATACCAATTGTACACACATAAAACATTATTTCCTTCATACTCTGTCCTGCTTCACTACTTCCCTGTGCCTAGAAGATCAATATTCCTCTCCTGAGTTCATGTCCACGTATGAACATTATTTATGAGGCACCGCAAATAACTCTTGGAGACAGTTTTTTCTATGTAGATTGACTTTCCAAATGTATTTAAGATCCCACTGAGAAACATACACTGTTAGGAAAATTTACTTAGCTTGTACTGCTAATTAGAGGTTTATAATTAAACTGGACATAGCCACAGAAAATGTACAATGAGCAGAAAACCTGCCATTGCCAGAAGCAAAGATGACTTAAACAGTCTTCTTTCCTGTCTAAAGCCTGTGGCTGGTAATTAAACTGAAGTTGAACACCAGTTCAGCTTTTTTTAATGATTCCTATTCATGAGTCCTTCTGAGAACATCATTTACTGCATACAAACTTCATCTTTTTCCCCTGCAAATATGCCAGCAAAAATAAACAAAACACCTCCATAAACTATTACTAGAAATCCTTTTTAGAAAAAATTGTGATGGGAAATTCATGCTTTACAAATACCCTAAAAATAAGGCAGTTATTTGGGGGTCGGGGGGTTGTGGCACAGAATTGTTTCAATAAACTTCTGAATATCCAGCCAGCTCATAATACAATACCTTGAGTTAACCATATTTTTTTTCTGGGGAAGCTGACAAATCTAGCAGGCTAGGCACCATCAAAATTAATGAACCATGAATGGACAGATAACTGCGAAGCAACTGGGACTATTACACCACCCTGGGAGGCTTGGTCCATCCCAGCTCTGCTATATGCCTTTCTGCACCTTGCCACGCGTCGACTGGCCCTCTGGGCATTGCTGGCTGAAGAAAATAAATCTTCATTGCAGCAACACCATCTCAAACCTTGCAACAAAAAAAAGAAATTAAAGCTAACCCCTGTGCAGACAAGGCATTGCAGGTATTTTTCCCCTTGTTTTCCTTTTCCCTACTCTGAAAGAGATCCTTGCTATTTTTGAGTTTGCACACTGGAGATTTTTTTAGGTAAGAAAACAGAGTGTAAATTCTAGACTGCTAACCTCACCTAATTATAAACAGCAATCAAATGTGGACAGGTAGCAGAAGCATCTCAGAACAGTATTTCTGATGCATGCATACATTAGGCAAAACCAAAGCAAAGTGCTAACAGATTTACAAGAGTGAGAAGCTGTCACAGAAACTATCCGAGGAAATAACATTATTCAGAATACTCTTGGAGAAAAAAATATACCAACGTTCCGTCTGAGCACATATATTCTTGTGCACATGTATCCAAGTGTGTACGTACTACTGGGCTGAGTATTGTAGGTATTGTAGGTATCAGATGCAATGCCTTCACCTGTATTCTCCACCAGAATAGCTACTATGGCATCAACCCTACCTCCCTGAGCATTGATGGATTCTCTGACTACTCAATGAATCCTTATAGAAGTAAATGTATTGGTATTTATGTGTAACACCAAAAAGTCAGTTCAATAGAATATTGCCTTGCTGAGATTTAGGTACTCAAAAATGATGCAATTCCAGAATTAAGATGACCTATGTGACTTGAATTTGCCATCCTTCCGCACATGCTTTATGGGTAGTAAGTTACCCCTCCATCAATACAGCCCATACAGGTTCCCATATAATCAATCAAAAATAAAACCAAACAACTCTTCATACACAGGCTAGATCTGCACGTACAGCCTGCACATACCACCTTGCACAAGGGGCAGGACAACTTGCCTACTTCCAAAACCCTGTCTCTGCTGTTAGCCTGAGGAGCCACTGGAAGAGAAAAATTGCTGTAGAGACCAGGGGCCATACTTGTCCCAGAGTTGGATACCTCTGCAATTTGATACCATCTTCAAGATTGTTTATTTTGTCCTCCTATAGGTATATTAAGCTCCTGCCCATATGCGTTCCAACCTGTTTTGTTGTAGCAGATGAAAGATAAGGAGCAAATGGAAAAGGCAAAGGTTACTTAGAGGTAGAAGCCTCCAGAGTAGGTAAAGGAAGTTTTTAATCATCCCCAGCATTGCAGATAGGCACGAGATACTAAGAACATCACAAGATATTGACAAATTTTAAAAGATTTTTAAAAGTTGTTTTCAGTCCAGCTGTAATTTCACTGCTCAAGGCTGCACATTATAGTAAGTAGAAGAGACAAACTCAGATTAGGATTTTTAAAAGAGATTTCAAAATTATTCCTGGCACAGAAAAAAAAAGAGAAAAAAAGCTCCTTCACCACCTTTCTTGGAAAGCTATGACACCAAGCAAAAAGACCCCAGACCCAAACTCAAAGCTTTCATATCTCATGGGAATTCTAATCACGTACTCATTTTCTTCCCAGGTTCTAAGAAAACATCAGTATGACAGCTTTTCATGGCCAAAAAACTTCCAGGAGTTTTGACTGGGAAATACTGAAACATTTTCTTCCAACAGGGAGGGAGCAGGAGATGCAGGAGCGATTCAGCATTCAAAACCCAACATTTAACCTCAGTATTGGTATCTCAGGAGAAGCTGATGAAAGCCACACCCTATATTTCAGCCAAATTTCCTTGCTTACCTTTGTTAACTGAGCAGGTTACAGATGCACAGTAAGCCTCTAGTGCATGCTACGGAGCATGTTGAACCTATTTGTCCCAATTTGAATTTAGTTAAATATTCCCATTAGAAACACTGCCTAATTAGAGCATCCATTATAAGTTCATAACGATAAGTTAATGGAAAAAAAAAACCTACTCTAGAACTCAATTATTTCTGTTAATAATTGGTGAAAAGCTGCAAAAGGAACTCCTAAATACATACTTAAAAACTCTATGTGAGGCCACTGCCTCATAATCAGAAATTACAGAT
This sequence comes from Syrrhaptes paradoxus, assembly GCA_013400615.1. NCBI lineage: Eukaryota > Metazoa > Chordata > Aves > Pterocliformes > Pteroclidae > Syrrhaptes > Syrrhaptes paradoxus. Next base: position 59,174 of record VZTO01012846.1, read on the forward strand.
GTAGCCTTTCTTCTCTGAAGGAGCATAGAGGAGCCTGAAAAACCTGCATCATGCAACTGGCTGTGAACTCTGACATACGACCACCAAGCAAGCCAGTCTGCTTTTACTAACAAACAATTACAAACATTTTTGCTGCAAATGCAGGACAGTTAGCTTTGCTGCTTGTTACAGCATCCTGCGTTTTGTCACCCCAAACAGACTGATTACCATTGCCAGCTCTCAGCCAAGAGGCAGCAATAAACTGCATTTTTTTTTTAAATCCATTTATAGCCTTGGCAATTGATGGGTTGATAAAATAAAGGTGGGTGGATAGTGACCCATAAGACTTGAAAGTCATTCGCAAGTCAGGGAAAAGTGTTTTCTCCAAGCACAGCAAGGAATGCAGAAGTCAGCCAAGAACAGGAGATGGGACCTGATCCGTCAGAGTAACATCCACGTATCTGGAGAGACACCTGTAATTGGAATTGTTTAAGGCCATGAAAACTTTTGGGGAGAGAATGTGACCATGCACATTCCCAGAGGACTTCAGCTTTCCTCGAGAGGCTTTTGCTTAATGCGCTTCAGCTGGAATTAATGTAACTGGGAACTAAGTGTGCAGGCAGACCACGTGCCTTCGTCCAGATGGCAAATTTGAGCTTTCATATTTGATCTCGACATGATTAGATTACGGGTTTTTCTCCCCTCACTTGTTTTCTATAAGCATCAGGAACAACACTGATCTACAAGAAGGGCCGTAAGGAGGACCTGGGGAACTACAGACTTGTCAGCCTGACCTCGGTTCCGGGGAAGATGATGGAACGGCTCCTCTTGAGTGTGGCATGTACAGGACACCCAGGGGATCAAGCCCAGCCAGCATGGGTTCTTGAAAGGAAGGTCAAGGATCATCAAGTCAAACTGTCAACCCAACACCACCCAACCCACTAACCCACGTTCCCAAGCACCACATCTACACGTTTCTTGACCCCCTCCAGGGATGGTGACTCCACCACTTCCCTGGGCAGCCTGTTCCAATGCCTCATCACTCTTGCAGTGAAGAAATTTTTCCTGTTTTAACAATAAAGTGCTATTGCTGTATTCTACAGTCCACAAAGACTACTTCAATCATGAGATTCCCAGTTCATGGTCATGAACTGGGGTGGGGACGTTTTTCTCTAAAGTCCATGGAGTTATCATGCACAAGTTAAGAAAACAAAATATCAGACAATGTTTAACCTTGTGATTTTTCAGACCATGTGATCTGTTAGGTTATCTGATTTACACATTTCCGTGAGAGTTTCCTGTAGACCTATAAAGGGCAAGAAAATCACTTCATGGTATGCGTTCCAGATGAAAATACCAGATTACTGTGGGAACAGGATTTTACTCTTGACTTCCAAAAGGTTTTTCCTTGAGATCATACGTTGTTCACATTTAAAGGTCAGAATTTACACTGAGGCATACATTGGACACCTTCTTTAGACAACAGTGAGTCCAATCCTTGTTTTGCAAAGCCCCAGAAAATATATTTAAATTACCAAAAGAACACATACATACATAGATGATTATAATTTCTGCTTTTAGAATAACACTAGATGATCTTTAACATGTTTTTACTCCAAGAATGCACTACAGTAAGTTTTAACCACCTTAGTCAAGGGCATTTCTGTTTATTTTGTTTTAATTTCTGTGTTCTTTGCCCCAGGACTATGATTTATTTGCTTTTTGGAAGAGTAAAATACTCATATTTTTCCTGCATACTTGTAAATGGTATCCAGCTTTTTTGCTATTTAATGTCTGTTTTGGAGGCTGGCAGAAGTTAATGCATATTTTAAATTTTAAAAATATTTTTAAAGTGTAATTGCCCTTTAAAAAAAAAATCTGTATTTTTCATACTTTTCTCAACTCTCTCCATTAGTTACACTAATAAAAATACTGTAAAAATATGAACACAGAAGAAAACAAATGTATTCAACTTAGGAAAAATAAATATCTTCAAGTTTAAAAAAGAAAAATCACAATATAAAGATCAGCTCCTGAAGTCACCTCCATGACTTACACCAGAAAAATATAACCCAGGGCATTTCTTATTTCCCTGGGAGCTGAGTCAGGCCTTGGGAAGTCCATTGTTGCTATAGCAACAGACAAATCAGGGAGAAGATAACATGACTGAATGCAGAAAATTAATTCACTTAAGATCATCCAGTTGCTCTTTGATAGGATACGTATGCTTACTCGGAAGGGAAAAATCATCACACTTTAATTACTGTGCATCATTTTCAGCAACATTGCAAAAAGCCCTGTATGAAGTGGTTGAGGCTGAAGGGAATATTACCCAATGCACATCACCTGTGTGCTCAGGGCGGTTTGACTTTTATTTCATCATCTTCCAATAACAGAGCAGTGAGAAATGTAACACCTTTTTACATTTTCTTTCTCTCTCTGCCATCAAGATACAAAATTAGATCCCTATGTTAGGAATTTAAATAAGTCTACACAATGGCACACTGCAATAAACCTAATTACTGTGCAATGGTTTAGAAGCTTAACCGTGGCTGTTAAGAAAAGTTCAGATGCAGGAAATCCTTATTTCTATGCATTTTTAATTTAAAAAAAAAAAGAGCTTTTCCCTGAAATCTAAGATATATGACAACACTTGTTAAAGCCATTAAAAAAATGTATATAAAACGGGAGGCAGAGAAGAATAAGAATCCACATATTTGTGTTTTTTAAAATCTGAGATTAAATCATATTGCCCCAAGCTGGAATCAATATGTTCAGCATATGAAATATCCACTGGAGTGAGAATATAATTCAGAATTTCCATCCTAATTATCCAACAGCTTTGAAACCAATTTAACAAGAGCAAGTGTAGAGTCTTGCATCTGGGCAAGAACAACACCAGGTTCCAGTATAAGTTGGGTACTGACCTGTTGGAGAGTAGTGTAGGGGAGAGGGACCTGGGGGTCCTGGTGGACAGCAGGATGACCATGAGCCAGCACTGTGCCCTCATGGCCAAGAAGGCCAATGGCATCCTGGGGTGTATCAGAAGGGGGGTGGTCAGTAGGTCAAGAGAGG
>VZTO01012846.1:62310-81561 GCA_013400615.1 Syrrhaptes paradoxus
ACAGTGAGGGTGACAGAGCACTGGAACAGGCTGCCCAGAGAGGCTGTGGAGTCTCCTTCTCTGGAGACATTCAAAACCCGCCTGGATGCGTTCCTGTGCGATCTGATCTAGGTGTTCCTGCTCCGGCAGGGGGATTGGACTAGATGATCTTTCGAGGTCCCTTCCAATCCCTAACATTCTGTGATTCTGTGAAACCACCTTCCTGCTGCTAAAGGCGGTACTTACAAGTTTCCAACCCACGCGGACACAGTGCAAAAAATACATCCTCGGACATCGCTCCTTGAGGTCTTTTCCAGCCTTAATGATTCTAGGATGGCACACTCCACCCATTTGCATTCCAGTACACACAGCCTGCTGGGCCACTCCAGCCAGACCTTCTTCACCCATCTCAAACCAGAAGACAGCATGCGGGAAGAACAAAAATAATGCTCATTACTGGGAAGATTTAAGGCATGAAATGAGACGCAGCTCACAACAAACGAGTCTCATCTGTAACCAGATTAACCAGAGCAGGAGGAGCAAATCAAGTGCAGGATTTGCTGCACAAAGGAGAGGAAAAGCACCAGTAAACTACATCTGGAAGTCCAAAGAATCTAAAACCCCACTTGCATCAGTTCCCACTAATAAGACTGAGTTGACAGGGAAACTAATACCACCAGAAAAAGCATAAAATACCCGAGAAGGCATCCAGAGGAAGCTGCTAGAAATCAGCAGTGACATTTCTTTGTACCAGCTGGGCTTCATAAACTTCATCTGACTCCTTAAGGAAAAGCTTGCATAAATCTCAGTATTGTTAAAAAGTTTATTACAAAAAGAAATGAGCTACTGGCAAATGAAAATCAGCTTCTATCTTATAAAAGCAGAGACAAGGAGAAATGGGAGCTGCAGATCAGCCACCTTAATTATATTTTAGAAAAGCAAAAACCCAGCAGAAGGTAGCAGCAGCCACTGCAAAAGTTGCTTTTAAGCGCTGGGCGGGAAGGCGCAAGGACGGGTACCAGGTATGACTCTCTCATGGGAATCATTGACTATCTAGGCATTGTTTCTTCAGAAAAGGATGCATGACTTGTCGTAAATCACATGCTGAACAGGAGTGATGTTACATGCAGAAGAGGCACAGGGCATACCAAGCCATAGCAACAGGAACGCAGTAGGAAATGGACCAAAACAGCCAGCCGTGCTCATCAGCTCTGCCACGGCCTTCGCTGGAGAACCGCATCCTCACGGCAAGAGAGTCTTTCCCATTTGTTTCCTTTTCCTTGCCTCTCACCCTCTCGCCATGCTGTGAAGAGCCCAGCTCGGTCACCTCCTGAAGGGTCCCAGGGTCTGCTACTGCCCCTGCAGAGCCATCCAAGCCCCAGCCCCACAGCCTCTCCTTCCAGGGCAACCATCACCCCAACCTCCTTACTGGCCTTGGTCCAGTTGACTGGCTTCTGTCTGAGATGGCCAAAACTCCGTGCTAACCCAAGTGAGGAAGATAATCACTTCCCTTGATCTACTACCTACCCTCCTTCCATCAAAGAGCAACCCATTGCAGCAGTGACATAACATCACCGGGATCAATCAAAAAGCAACATAAACCACAGGCTAACATGCCAATAGGCTGAACCAATGGCCTCACCTCACAAACGTGGGTTTTTTCTCCTCCTCTGTAAACATTTTACAGATTATATGGTGTTGCCTGCCTGCAATAGCCGGTCAGAACACACAGAACGCAAGAACAAGTCTGCAGCATCGTGACAAAATTCTGTCTGCTTTTCTGTGAGTGAAAAAAGGACAAATGTATAAAGTAAAAAAATCTCAATTATTATTAAAATGTTATATATATACATGCCCACACTGTATAAGTAGTAGGAGTGTGAATGGCCTTCTGTGCAAAGGATGTACATGGCAAGAGAAACCACAAATACAGAAGGTGGGCCAGTGTCCCATAGGTTTACTGCAAGAAAAAGGTGGCTCAGCGATGACTGTCAGCACCACAACACAGGGTAGTTCAGAGGCAGGATAACTATAAACCCAATGGACAATAAGCCTTCATTTCCATCTGCCAGCTTTAAAATGGTACCAGCAAATTAAAGCGTTCGTGTGGCGTTCTGAAGCATCATCAAGACACCTATGTCAGACACAGAGACATCTCCCCAGCAATGTTAAACTTTTTAAATTACTGGAGAATCAGAGAAAACAAATTCCTTCAAGCTGCAAGAAGGTGTACAGTTCAACAGAAGAGCTCTTTCAACTAGCAAAAAGGCAGGCTGTGGATCTCTTTGTATTTTCTAGTCTTGTTGCAATATAAATGTTCATTACATCCATTTCCTTTTACCAGAGGCAGGAATAAATTCCATCCAGGGTAAGACTAAAGCCTATAGGTTTCAGATGCCAACATTACTTCTGCAGATTATAACAGCATTATTTATTTCATATTGAGAGCTCCCTTTGCTGATACATAAGCAGTTGCGAAGGGAACTTCCAAACTACAAAATTTCGGACCAAAAATTTGTTATTTGGCATCAGCTTTGCTCGAGGACAAACCCACTAGGAATCCAAGTGGGAAGCCAACAACCTCTAGCTGAGATTAGAGAACACTTGTCAAGCTGGAGACCTTTCAATGAACTGTTCTGGCTCAAAAATATTAATAGCTGAACTTTTTTTTTTTGTGGACATTTCTAGCTAAACCATAATACCAATAGCGGAAAGACAAAAGCATTTTGCAGCTGCCATGCCTACACAACATGAACACACAGAGGGGAACCAACAACTTCTGCAAATTCAAAATCTGGTGTCCCCCTTCCAGTCCTGCTGACCTGTTCGTAGTCAAACCCCAGCATCTGAAATTTGTTCATTATTCAAACCCTGGGCACTTAGCTAACAAGCTGAATTTAACATTGTAAGTTAGATCATTTACACAAATCACTCTCACCATGTCAGGAAAACCTGGCCTGGGCTAACACAGCTTGATACTGAAAGGCAGGACATGAAGGTTTTTACCCTACTCCACAATTCTACTCCAAATCACTCAGAAAATTGAAGTAATTTTCTTCCTTTTTACTCTTTTTTTTTAATCTTGTAACAACCTAAAAATATAACAGTGCTATGTCATCACGCCAATATTTGTTCAACAACCATATCCCTACATCATCTGCTGCCTAAGGTTAACCCCATTGGGTTAGACAACAGTCAAACTTCTCCAGATTTTGCTGCTGCTCAAGGAAATTACTCTTCTACTCCTTAAGAAATCTCTCCCTCATTTCCCTCTGCCCTGGGGAAAAAAATCTAATATATGAAATGGGACAAAGCAAAGTTGGTTGCAAAAACAGACTTCCATTGAGAAGCCAAAATATCGAAACCAATCATTTTGGTGAAGATCTCAGACAGTCCGATGCTCTTCAGTCACACCTTAGCAAGAATTAGCCTTGATACCACTGATTACGACAGCTGAAGTAGCTAACAGAGCTTAGCTAGCAAGGGAAATAAGACATTTGCATTATCAGAGTACTGTAGGTAACACATGCTGGCCCATGATGCAGAAGATATGATGTTCCCTGACACAACCTTGGTTTTTTTTTAAGGACACTTGTAATTTTTTTCATTGAATCTTGCAGAATAGCAGGAGGGTGTGCATTTAAAAAAAAATTACAAAAATCATGCATCTCCACTGAGCCTAACAGGGCTTTCGATAAGCAAGTGCTATGAGAAAACATTCTGCTTCTTCATTATCCGATATCAAAGAAACGTGCAGTTTATATGAAGGCTTCAAGCAATTCTACACTCATTTATATCTTTCAGATAAAAGTTAGCAATAAATCAAATCACCAAGGAGGTTGAGACTTAAAGCCTCAATAGAACTACATACAGCACATAGATTTTTAAAAAGCAAAAACCTTTCAGTATTAAGACAGATCATCAATGTGTATCTTCCCTAAAACTCACTCATGACCAATAACTAAATTTTTATAAGACATCACACATGATCTGAGGCATAGAATGCAAATACATTAGCAACATATTGACCAAAGTATTATTTCTATAACTTTCCTTTGAAGTGCAAGGAACGATGAGACATGAACAATAGTTTTGTATTTTTCCCCTAATATGCCACGACAGTTTAAGACTGACAGTTTCTAAGGATAAAAAGAATTTTTTTTTCTTCCTTAATAATATCACTATTTTCCCATTAAATACTCAGCTGCATTCATTTGCAATTCTGAACGGGAGCTTCACCAACGCCAGTGTTAGAGCCTCTTTGTTTAGGTACTTCTGTGTCCCACCCTGCCATTTAAGAGACTACGTTCTTGATGTAATGCATGGTGAGAAGTCAACGGGACAATTCAGAGCATCTGTGTTAGACACACAAGTGGGATGATGTGAAGACCTCCCCAAGTGTTTAAACTTGAATGATTTATTCAAACAGCAAACACACTAACAAACAGATCAGTTCTATTCAAGACATTAAATCCTAGGGAAACAAGAAGTTGCTTGAATCAGATTTGAGAAGGCTCAAAACCACACTGTCCTGGGAGGAGCTGCCCAGGATAAAGCTGGTGTGGGTTTCCTTTAAGGTCCCAATAAGAAACATCCCAGTAATCAATGTGCCTGCCCCACACAGCGATGGTACTGCATCAACAGCAATGCAACAGGGGAACAAACAACGTTTCGTTTCCCAGTCAACTCAGATCAGAATGGGCACATAGCATTAGGGGAAAGAGTACAAACAGAAGGATGAAGATAATTCTTTCAACTGGAGTGGAAAATCAGACTGTTCCCCATTACTAAAGAGCTACTACTCTGAGGATAAAACGAGCAAGTTCCCACTACAGGCCAACTCACACAGCTGCAGGTTTGGGGAACAGCATGCAATTTCCTTCACAACCAACCTCCTGCATCTTTGTTCAGCTGGAGATGTTCTTCACTGTATCACAAAAATGTCAGTTTCCATATAGGAACACAGTAGTTACACAGCAAAAATCAGAGGTTTGCCACAGCCTTACCAGTGCAGTTTAAGTAGGAGGTGTAACCTCAGTGGAAAGACAGCGTTAACAGAACATTTCTATTCCCGTCCACAAGGAATAATCCCAGTAACAAGAAGTATTTATTTTAGACACATCATCCAAAGCACTAGAAAGATGATGTGTTAAAAAATTCAGGTAGGCTGGCATTGCCTAAAAGCATCCTAAGCAGACGCATGCAAAGCCAACATCTTCAGTACCAGTTGTCACAAGAGAAAAAAAATTTTCAATATGCAGCAGCCCCTCTTCTAACCAGTATCAGACTGGGATTTTCTAGATACAAATTCGCTTTGGTTTACTGAGATTTTATCTAGCACTGAGCTCTGCCGCTACTGCAATTGTTCAAGGAGGTGTCAGTCCCTGACAGCCAGAAGAACACTATTGCTGTCTACAGTACACCTGCTCCTCGAGGTCCCTGTCCTCAGGGCAGACAATGGGACACTGCCAGCTGAGCAGCTGTGCTGGTGGTGACACTCGCATTCCTTCCAACAGCTGACAGCAGCCGTGTTGATCACTATATTTAATAGCAGTAAAAAAACTTCACACCTCAACACCAGGCAGCAGACACTTGGCAGTACTTTGACTATGCTGCTTATTAAAAATCCATGGCAGCTATTTATAATGCACTTTAAATGTACAGGGCAATAAGACATACCTGTAATTTAAATTTCCAAATTAGTGGCTGAGATTTATGACAAGGATCTCCAAATACGTGTACCTGTCTGCCAGAGTGAAACATTAGTGACTGGGCAAACAAATCTAACGAGGGAAACAGGAAAAAAAAAAAACACACAACTACACAAAAGACATACGGAAAACAACAAATATTTTTGCCTCATCCAACTAGAACAGCAGGATCTGCTTTCCTTACAGTAAAACCGAAAAGCCCAAATGCTAGGATTGCCTACCTTTCCCATGGCTTGCAACACTGGGCTAGCTATGGGTCATGCACACTCCCACCCCTGCACGCTCGTCCCCTTGCAGCTGTGTGCTTCTGGTCCTTCGGTTGCAGCTAAAAAGAACCTTTCTCAAGGAAGATTTCTTGTGCATAGAGTAACATGCAGAACAGCATACCCACACAGCTTCTGCTCTCTCCTTTCACACATCAGTAACCACACCCAGATTTTTTTTCCAAGTGTCCAAGACAAACACCTAACCTACTGTCAGCTAAGGGATGAGATCAAGAACATCTGTGCATGAGTCCAGAGCACACGCAATTTTTCCCAGGACTCTACATTCTCCTGGAAAACGAGTAGCCTTCAGCGCCTGACTCCTACAAGGAAAGATCATTCAAGCTATTACGGAGCTGCAGTACGCAGCACTTCTATACTGCATCCCAACTACACAAGCTCTGGCTGCTGTTTAGTTTTGGACTAGAAAAAAGAAATCAGAAGAATAAGAAGGTTCCACTGATGATGTTTTCTTTTCTATGAAAAGTTGACACACCTACCATGAGGCAAGTTCCCATGCAATGCGCCTGGGAGATGCTGCAGATTGTCACTCCTAAAGAACATCTCACAGTGACCAAGGAAACCAGCATGGCCATGGACCGGGGAGTGTCCCCTTGTCACTGGCCAGTGGAAAGGCAGAGCTTACCACCCCGAGTCCACAGCTACCCAGGGACAAACACAGCCAGCAAGGGAGGGAAGCAGACAGAAACCCCAGGTGCCTGGGACCCAGCCGTGGTGGCAGCTGTGACCAGAAGCCATGCAGGCCAGCACAACTCCACTAAAAGAGCAGTTCAGAATGATTTCAAACCCCCTATTTTGACAGTGATTCAAATTCCACATTTTTTTCCAGCATCCCCTGCATTACCTTCATCAGCCTGTTAGTTATGTTTCCAGTTGCCCACATTTGTTCACCAGAGAAGAAACACGCTTGTGTGAAAAAAGCCAGTTTTGTTCGCTGCAATGCTGAAGCAATCCATAAAATCAGTTTTAGCACTGTTCCATAATCCCAATCTATATTTAGCAAAGCTAAATCCTATTTATGGATTCAAATACATATAGTATCCAGCAAACTAAAGAACCAATTACATCCCCAACGTCATTATCCCTATGACAGGACGATATAAAACACACCAACAGCCTCTCATTGATCAGCCCAGACATGTTTCTAGCTCTTTGGTTACCATAAACAAACCACAATGCAGGCAAACCCTTAAAACATCTCTTTGTTAATAATTCTTTATTACTACATGTCTGCAGTTCCGCAGATTAAATTAACACTACAGGGTTATTCTAAAGAACTGGACTGTACTGTTATCCCATAAAATGATGAGCACTAAACTTCTGCTAGGCTGTCAGGTAGTCATTGGCATCTCCATCCCCAGCAGTATACTCGCAGCCTAAGAGAACATCCAGACATGCTGTTACTGGGAATGGAAATACTTTTAATTGGCTTTCCACCAGAGCACAAAGAGAAACAACAGGGCACAAAAAGTCACAGAACTCAATCATCTTTCAGCCCTGGTTAGAATCAATAAGCAGCTGTGATGCCCACTCTTCTGACAACACAGCCTCAAAGAAAGAAAAAGGAGAGACAGAAACAAAACACTAATCACTGTAAATCAATAGAGTAATGAAATTTTCTTCTATTGGAAAGAAGAAGGGCACTTTTGTTTAATCATGATTTGCCGCAGTCCAGACTCACTTGCTAGCCCAATTTACGTACACACACACAGAGAAAGCACAGCTGTCCCCACCAGCACCACACGCTCATTCATCTTGCTATTTTCTTCTTTTTTTTTTTTAATTAAAATTTTTAAAAGAAATATGTCTCTCTCTTCTCTCAAGGATATTTTCAAAGACAGACCCAAGGTATTTCAGGAGACACATCACTCTCACTGCTAAGTCATTTGCTTCTCATACTAGAAAGCTGTAACTTGGGTTTTTCCACCTAACAGAAGCTGGATTGTAACACTAACCAGTTCTGTACTGGTTTTAGATGTTTTTAGAAAACTGGTTTTTTTATCATTTTGTCCCCAAGTGCACAAAGGAAAACAAAGAGGAGAGGGAATCAGAGCAAAGACTAAAACATTTCACTAGTACCCACACAGTCAGCGTTAGTGGCATTGCCCACAGAAAAGATCCCAGATACCTGTTCCCATAAAGAACTGAGATAACAAAGTTCTACAGCCCAAAACAGTAATGTAATGTTTCCTTGGTGCTTTTAAAGGTTTTTAAGACACAACAACTTTGTGTCACTGTGTGCTGTGGCAGAGGAACACTGCTTTTAGCCAGATGAATCCGTTTCTGCCAAAGTGATCCAACGCACAAGGGACAAGCAGGATGCAGGAGTTTGATGTGACTGGGTGAGGATTCATTGGCTGAGCTTCAAGCCTTTTATTGCTTCATAAAATCCACTGCATCAGTAAGGCACAACCTCTTCGTAGCCAAATCTCATTTGAAAAAGAGGTGAGGAATGTTCTCTGCTTTAGTGGTAGAGTGAGATGAAGTGTCAAGGCTGTCAAGCTCCAAAATAGGCTATTAAAAAAAATCAGTACGATTTAATTCCTGCTTCTTCTGTTGGAGGTCTGCAGCCACCTTCCCTTACACAGCTATGGAGAAGAAGTGGCACCCAGGAAGCCACTTGAGGTGGCCAACACACAGGTGTCCACGATGGTTAGAGGGTAGTGACATAGAGCCACCACCTCCTCTCTGGAGCAGAGGCCCTCACGGCATGGTGGCCCTGGGCAGAGCCTGCCTGTGCAGGCAGAGGCTGGGGGTGGTCAGCATTGCAGGGCCACCACGGGGGAGGGCAGCAGACGACTGCACCCCCAGCCCAGAGTCATGCCTTGCCTAAAATGAGCCCGTACTTCACCAGTTAAATCCAGTGAATGGAGGTCTCTCCAGGGAGCACAGAAAGGACAACGCCTGAAGTTCTCAACCACCGTCACCAACACCACAATGACACTGCAACAACCAGACGGCACTTCTTCCTATTACAAACCAGAACCAGCTAGGCTGATCTCTTCATGTTATTTGCCACTTGTTTACAGTAAACTCCCATTAAATTATAATAGATTATACTATTCTTCTTGAATAGCCCACCAAGTTCTTACAAAGATGAGGAGCTTCCTGAACATCTAGCACCATAAGGTCTTCTGCTCCCTAGCCATGCCATAATTTGTAGAGTTTAAGCACTACTGTGCGGGTCAACCACATGCACAGCCACAATTTGGAAGTATTCAATAGCCAGAAACACGTTCAATAACATTTCCCCTTGGGATGCATCATACCAGTGCTGGGGGATGGAAAAAAAAATAGCACTTGCAATGGGATTGCAGGAGATACATTTCTACAAGAAAACAAACCAGAGACACCATTGGAGAAAAAAAAGGAAACAGAAAAGCCCATCACCACCAAAAAAAGTCATGGAGGGGAGAGGGCAGGAAGAGGAGGCAGGCACATTTTTTGACGGTTCTTTTTAAATCGCCTATTTCCTACCACTAAGTAAAGGTTGACACCCTTCTTCTTAATATTCTTAGTGGTTCTGCCTGGCAGAACACAGCTACCTAGCAGCCCTCCACGCAGCAGCCTAACAAGGCCATGGCAGAGCAAGCTGGGTTTCTTCCCTACTATCACACAGGCTCATCAGGCTGTCCCTGGCAGCCCAAAAAACAGATCAGCCCTCTGTCAAAGCCAGATGCTGCTAGACCTGTTCTCAGCTGCAGTAAGAATACCTGCCTGACCTTATTCCAGACAGTATATCCTTCACAGCTCAACCGCTCTTAGATCAGCTCAGGATGTAATCGCAGGACTCAAGCGGATTGAGAAGGGCAGTATCAGGATTGTGTGTCCATCTGGAGTTTCACTTAGCGAACAACACCATGTGCAGCCCAGGAAAACAGATATTTGTGTGCCTCCTCTAGGGGAGAGAGCAGGGAAAATAAAATAACTGTAATACATGCATGGCATTAGGCATTCTGGCTTAAAGGGTTTTCTTTGTCTATTTTCTGATAATGGCTTCAGAATGTAAAGGGAAAATGTCTATCTATAAGAGGAAGATTTATAAAATCCAGTCATCTTAAGCACTACGTACGTGGGAAAGTTATTTTTCAAAATATACTCACCTCACCAGCTCCTGAAACACACATGAATTGCGTATTAATTGCTCAAGCCTCAACCATCAAACACAGGCTTGCTCCTTTTGCACTGGAAGCTTTTTTTTGACCAAATGACAGATGTCAGCACTTATTAAATCACGTCTAGGATGCTCTTCTAATATCTACACTATTTTGAAGCCTGGCAAAGCCATGGAAAACAAACCTGGATACCTCCAACAGTCATCAGGTTTAATTGAATGTTATCAGAAGCTTTAGTCCCACAAGCACAGAGCCATACCACCTCTCACTTGTTTTGGACAATTGCTAGCAGCTTCTAACCCCAAGAAGCACATTTCTACCCGATTTGTTCAAAAAATACCAGCCCTCATTCAAGAAATGGTGTCATGAATCCATCACAGTGCTCTGAGATAATACCAGACTTCAGGATTTGCATTGGAATAGCATGCAGTTCCAGTTCAGCACGTCCCGTAACCTTTTCAAAAAGGCTGCTTCATTCTTGCTTTGGTCAATGATTCACAACTCTTCAACGGAGACAAAGCAAAGGGACAACTCTTTCCTAGTTCATGTTCAGTCAGAAAGTAGACCTACCTACGATCTGTCACATAAATATCTTCCTTGAAGCAGGTTTACACAACAATAGTAAAAATAGCTTTAAGTGTGTCAAAAAAACAACATTCCTTGATAAAGATCAGCAATCCATTTTTCCCCACACACATCCTCAAGTTATGCTGAATTTAGTATTTCATTCCAGAATAAATTTCTTGCATTGAGGACTTAAAGTCGACCATGAACAATAACATTATTAATTAAAAAAATACAGTATCTCTAGAATATTTGGAAATAGCAAGCTAGATACTGGATGCTACAGACCTTGACATTTCATCTTTGTCTTCAATCTTTTCTCCATCATGAAAAACATCACATACAGACAGTAGTAAGGTCCTGGGCAAGCAACATCCCAAATGGCCAGAAATTGCCCTGCAGAATTGTTAACTGAAAATTTCCACAATATTTTGTATTTTTCACTGTGTGCCAGCTGCTAAGATAAAATGGCTTCATCCAAAGTCTTGGATTCCACGGCGGCCATAGCTGTTCCCCAGGTCTGCATAGGAGAGCTTGAGATAAATTATATCAGCTCATACTAAAAAGGAAGACAGAAAGCACTCAGTCTATCCTAAAAATGGGATTTTTTTTTTTAATATCAGTGTAGCACAACACTTTTCCCACTTGTTTGCACACACCGCCTGGTTCATCACATGCTCCATAACAATAAAGGCATTTTTGCGATGCACTACCTTCAGTGCCGTCCCTATTACAAGAAGTATTTTCAGTCACAATTGTATTAGACATAATATGCCAAAACCCAGCTTTCCACATTTGTATTCAGCATCACTTGAACAAACTCAGAATCTATAGCTGCTCGACCAACGAAGAACTAAATTAAGTAGTCTTATCTGGTGTGCTTACTTCAAAATAAAATCAGGTACTGTTTTATTATTTACTGCCGAAGTATCTTCTAGAGAATTTCCAAGCTAAAACAAACACTGCTTCTACTTCCACACTGCCCAGGAGAGGAATCCCACAAGTGACGCCTCAGCCTGGCTCTGTGTTAAAACCTGAAGCTTCTACTTGCTACAACAGGCATGTTACCAAAGCCTGTTTTACACAGAGAAATAAATAACCATATTGTCCAGTGAGAAAGAACGGGGGGGGACGGACCAAAAAGGTTGTCAGTTCACAAGGGTATATTATACATAAGGCGTACAGCACAAAAATGCTAAATAAAATTAACTTCTGCGTGAAAGATTCTTATAAGTTCTTTCCTTGACTTAATCACCAGAACTTGTGATGTTTATGCATCTAGTACATGTGGGCATCTTGACTATTGGCTAATACAGCCTCAAAACTAAGTATTCTATATATATAAATATATATTTTAGTAGATAAAGAGTATATGAATGAATATCAAAATCATCCACATCCTGTCCAATGTATTTGATTACAGGGAAGGTGCCTATTTAAAAAAATTGTGGGATGAAAAACCTGGAGAAGGTACTTAGAAGCAGCCTTCACAGGCAGGATCAAGCTAAATGACAATTATTTCCAATCCATCACTTTGAGTCAGAAAAACAAAAGAAAAGAAGTCCAGTCAGCACTTGTTAATTCCGTTACAATGTCCCTCTGCTAGCTTTAGGCACACACTTCCACTGACAGATCAGCACATCTAGAAAAGCCAAGACAGACTAAAAATGTTTCAAATCCCAAAGTTTGCTCTCCTATGAAAGAACAGAGTAATTGGAAGATGTATACCTGCAATTTTGCATGACTAATGACAATCCCATCCTCAATTTCCTATATACTACTTACATTTTCTCTCTCTCACCACACACAAAACCCATATAAATAAAGTATTGTGGGTCTTCTTTCAAGGTCAAAGACCCATGTCAAGCTGTGCTTTTTTGTTACGCTCTTGCCTTTATTATTTAAAAATAAAAAAGTGACTTCTCTTTATGTAAATATGTAACACTAAAGTAATGCAGAATTGACGGGGTGAAATTTGGAGCTTAGTACAAAAAAAACTCCTTTCTTGTAAGAAAACCTCAGAGCAGCCTTCAGAAACTCCAGCCAAACTCCTAGGCTTCTGCAGAGAGTTCAAACTACATGTAACTTTTCTTATTGAGCTTGAAGAAATTTTATTGCATCTGCTCCAAGAATTTTAACAGGTGGAAAATTGACAGCATGTAACATAACTTGAGCCAATATCTAATATTCTGAATTCATAGGGGAACTCATTCTGAAGACTATTTAATTCCTCGTTCAAGGAAAATTCCCACCGAAGTCAATGAGACTTGTGTGGGGTGAATTCAGCAACTGTAATATAAACCAGTACAATAGCAGCTAGTCCCCGAGATAAAAGAACTTTACTTTTGTAGAACTGTTCTTGCAACAAAAACCCTCACATGGGTTCAGATTGCATTTTAATTAGAAATAAATCAAGTTTCAAAACAGTTCTGGAGGTATAGCAATCTTTAAAGGAATCCAAGGCTTATTTCCACAAGCACCACCAAAGCCAGGGTATAGGTTTGCACACAAATAATTTTGAGAAAATTAACAGCTTCTGCTTCCTTCAGTTGTTTTTGAACAAACTGTGCTTTGTTTGAAAAGATCAAAGGAAACCAAACAAGGATGACAGGAGCTGCTATAATCTGTCAGCAGTGTTTTACCTAGATGAGCATCCTAGGGGCAAGGTGAGGTGCTTCAGCAGGCTGTTCAGTAACGTTTGGAGTCACAGATCCGAGATCCAGCTTCATTTCATGACCAAGCTGTAACTAGTTAGGGCAGCATAATGTGAGCATGGCACAAACCCTCCACGTCACCTAAAAGACTATTTCCCTTCAGAAACCTTGCAGTAGATAATTGGGAATAGCTTGTTCAAGGCGTATTTCATCTAAAACCCCAGCACTTAGGCAGTTGTCTTATACACGAAGCTCGAAAAAGTTTACTCTTCCAGTAATCCCTCCTTTACGGTAGTATTTCCTTACAGCATGACTGTTAGCATTACCACATTACCGGCTGCATAAAGAGTATTTCTTGGAATTTGTTGCTTGGTTAGTTGGGGGGTTATTAGGAGTGGTGCCTGCCTTACGAGCCGTTAGCGTTTATGAAATCTAACCATTAATGTCTACTTCACTTTCTATAAGGAACACTTTCCTTCACATATCTCTCATCTCTTTTCTCAGCTCTTGTGCTTGAACTTTCTCTTTTCATGAGCTTTCTCCTCCACGGCATTACATGCTTTTGGGACAATAGGAATACACATTCCACAAGGATATACTGGAAGATGCCATACAAAACTACTGGGAAATGTCCTTTATTCACTATTCTATAAAAATAATAAAATAAAAAAAACCCAACCCACACACAAAACAACCAAAAAACCCCATAACCAATTAAAAATATAGTCATTCTAAAACCCACAAGTCATTACCCCTTCCTTTACCCTCTTGACATTTCTCAACTTGACTTGATATTGTATTGTCTCTTCATGTAGTTTGGATTCATACTGGAACTACTCACTCTCCTTCTGGCTTTAAATTATCATGCATTATCAACCAGTTTTTCAATGTTATTCATATTTTGGAAAAAATATCAAAAGTAAAGCTGCAGTGACATGCAGCTTAGCTGATACACAATATTAACCTTAGATGAGTTATCTACACCGCAAAGCAGTGTGTTGACATTCAGGCACCAGCATTAGCAGAGCCATCAAAATCCACACCAAAACCAGTAAGCTCCACAGAAGAGTTCTTTAATGGAGCCGCACACTGCTGCTCCACTTCTACACTGAAGAGCCCCACTACTTCAGGCACCTCCATGCCCCAGTCTGTGGCCCCGTCCAACATCCCCTCCCAGTGTCAAAGCAGCAACACTTGGCTTGCCTTGGTAAGGAGCAACACTCTTCCTCTTCCACTCCAGTTTTCCCCTGGAAGCATGTAAATGCCTCATTACAGACTCTTTGGGGTACTAAATACCAGCGGTACTCAAAACAACCTTGTTTTCTGACATCAAGCCAATAGAAATTTCTCTAGACGAATGACTTCCTCAAAGAAGAAGAAAATAAGGATCATACTTCTAAGAACTATGTCAGTCACCTAGAGCCAGATCCTCACACTTCCTGCACAGACTGGTGCCTTCGGAAGCCAACAAAGCAGCACTGGCTGACCCTCTAGGGAACATCCTACCCTGATTTCTGCTGGTTTCCTGAGACAGTATGCTACCACAATCTTATTGCCCAGTCACATTTTTTTAGATCATCTGCATTCCACTCCGCGAAAAAGAAACAAAAGTTCTTTTGCTCAGCTTGAAACAGGATACAGTAAAAGCCTGGGGCAGAACGTTTTGCTCCATTTCTCTATTCAGTGTAAATAATTACTACTGAACCTGCAGTGCAATAGCATCTCTGTTTTATTACAAGAAAAATATCAGCCTCACTTCTCAGCTTTCTCAAACATTTTCTGGAATATCAGCTCCTCTATATTTAAGTGTTTTAATTGCATTAATAACAGCTATGCTACTGCAAAATCCACTAATTTGAGCAAAATACAATAATCAAAAGTAGGAAAGGCTGAGCAGAAATTTTTGGAAAGACAGAGCATAGCAAAGCTAAACATATTCTTCAGAATCGAGAGCTTGTGGTATGCACAAACTGTAGCAACTGATCAACCCTAAAAATATAATTGGTATGGGGAACAAAGGGGTTTTTCAGTTCAGATTTATGATAGCACAAAAGAGTTAATGCTGGAACTTCTGAAAAACAATTACGAATCTGAAAAATGTCACAATTTCCTTACAATCTGTGAAAAAAGTCCCTTCCTTTTGCTTCTGAGGCAACATTACGCTTCAGCAGGCATCAAAAACTTGGAACTAATGGAACTGGATCAACATCAGAGTTCTTTCAGGAAGCTTTGCTTTTCGCTTCTGCGAAATTAATCTTTTTTTATGAAACACTGCTTTAAATAAAGCATCCCTCTCACTAAGACTCAGCACATCACATTGAGTGATACAAGAAGTATATCTGCCCCAGTCAACACAGCTGTTTTTTGAAAGGGAGGGAAGAGGAAGACCATTTCCCTCTCACCTATTGCTTAATCCTCCAAATCTTAGAAGAGATTGTTGGCATCTGCACACAAACGTTCAGTAAAGGGTTATTTTTCTCTTAGCCAAGCTATCAAAGAGACACCAAGTAATTTCACTGATGCTTTACTTTGTGTTGAGGGTCATAACAAACCAATAAAGACTCCAAGTCTGACCAGAGCCCTCCTTACAGAGCACACATTTCCAATGGACCTGCAGCATCTAAACAGATCTGAAACATGGGCGGATATCTTCCAGCAAGAGCAGAGTCAAGGCTCCAGCAAGCTATGATTGTTCAAAAACTACATCTGGCAGAAGGGACAGCTTTATGACCTTTGAAACATTTCCACCCCAGAAAAGCGTGCAAGATACAGAAGGAACAAATTCTGGTCTAAAAATCTGTACCATTAATGGGGCCTTGTGATGACTCCAGATGGATACGCTGCAGCACCTAACACAGATGATCTCAAAAGATTTTTATCCTACACATTCACTACACACTGTTTGTCATGATTTGCATTTTCTGTAACACATCTCAAGGAAGCATCCATCAAGACAGCCATAAACTTCTGAAAAGTTGTAGACCAACCACAATTTTTACCAAGGCCATAACTTGAGATATTTGGGGAAAACCAAAACCAAACCTCACCACTAACCACCAACACACTTCTTAAGGTCTCCTGAACTGCTACAGATTAGAAGTAAAGAAAAGCAAGCTTACCTGTCTCTGGAACACTATCTTCAAGAAAGTCCAGAACCTACTTTTTGCAAGTCCAAAGGTCAGTTTTGTCTCAAGTACTTGCAGAGCTCTTGATGGTGACCACGTTAAAGGGGCAGGATGAAAGGATCAACACTCCTTGCTACTGTTACAGCCTGACAAGGATAATTGGGTTCACTGAAAAATCATTCCTGGGACTCTGAGGTTAGAATCTCCTTCTCAGCTAGCCGAGAGCTCTTTATTTCTTTCCGAGAGCTTTGTCCATCCATCATACTTTCCATCGAAGCAGCAGGAGAGCTCTGAAGGGTGAAATGGGCTGTTTATCCCACAGCTGCATTGTGGGTGCTTTTCCACCTCTTCATTCTGAGAGCAGAGCCCATACGGGAGTGTCGCAGATTCTGTAAATAATCTCATGTATTAAAGGTGCATCCGCCTGTGGGAAAGAAAAAAAAAAGCATCTGATGTCACAAAAGACTTTTATAATTGCTGCAAGATTATCCAGCCCTGGTTTATCTTGTCAGTGGTACCAATTCCCAGCTAAATTACCCTAGGAGAGATGCAACCATCAGGAATACAATGACCCAGAGAGAAGAGTCTGGATTACACCTACAAATCCTCTCATATCTTACTACCTGCTTTGAGTCAGGATAGAGAGTTGATCATAACTGTTGAGAGAAAGTAATTCAGAATACAAAGACTCAGACATGCAACTCCTCAGACACTCCAAAACAGTGAGTATACATGTAAGAAACCCTCACACACCTGCTCTGTGCCTTAGAGATCTTCCAGTACTACCATTCTTTCATATTTTTTTCCCCAAGTTATTAATCCCTGGATAATTCCAAAAAGTGGCAAACCTCTTAACTCATAGCTGTATTTGTCATTTTAACAGGCCAGATGACTCCATCAGCTATCTTGGCATAAGCGACATCCTGAAACACTAAGTTTTTTGGAATATTTTATTCAGTCAGTGCTTCTTTTAACTTCCTTACTATTTACAACCAAAGAAAAAACTCTGTTACAACATTAATCAGAAAATACAGATATATTTAAATATTGCAAAAAAAATGCCATTTGTTTAAATGAATAATTAAAGAAGATGGAGACAGAGCTGAGTCCACGTATGTGCGTTACATGGTACAGTAGTTTTGCAGGGTTACAATAAACCTCATACGTATCAGCAAGCAAGTCATTACAGCAGCGCATGAATGTACATGCACAGGCACCTGCCTCAAATTTCCATTGAAAAGGTCTATTAATAAATCATCATAAAGGCTTTTACTCCGTAATTTCAGAGTTCTTCAAGAACAGATTGTCACAGTTAAACCGTCAAATTATTGCATTCCTGTAACAGTCCCCACTACTCAGATGAAATTAAATGTAGTTGAAATTATTTGATCAAAATCAGCCAATAATTTGTGGCAGAAGTAGGCAGAGAACACTTGAAACGCTGGATCCCTCAGCTTCACACGAGCAAAGATCTCTCTTCCCCTTGTTTTGCAGTACCTATGTTGACGAAGCACTCTTAGAGGGAACACCGAGAGAGTGAGTTATCCACAGGCTGTCACAGACATCCTTTGTAGAGAGCACTAGCAAAATGTTTCATTTACTCCTTTTAGGTCTCCCAGCGAGATGTTTTGTTTTTAAATATGGGAGACTGAAATGTGAGAGTGACAAACCAAGCAGAAAGCTCAGACATTAAACACTTGCTTGTTAAATCAAAACACACATGGATTTCCCAGACTTCCAGATCCATTCAAAAAAGAACCTGGGAATTCTGCACACTCCTAAACATCTTACAAGAGAGCAGAAATACCATCAAGAGTACCCAAACTGAACGACAACACATCTCCGTAACTGTTATGTTTATGCCATGCTATATAGCGGCATCTGAAAAGACAGTAAGTGCTTGAAATCCCCTTGGAAATGGTGCTAGCATGGAAATAATTCCTTTCATCATCCAAGTTTCCGTACAGACATCAATCAAATTGTTCTATCAATAAAGTAATGTACGTGAGACATCGCTCTGTCACTTTGCAACTACACCCAAACAAATATTTATGTACTAGCTTACATTTTTAGCTGGTAAAAGAACCCCCACAAATAAACCAGCATTTAAAACACAAAATTTATGTTTTATGTAAGAAACTGCCTTCACTCTAAAGTGACTACAGCTGTCGTAAGATTTGCTTCTATTACGTGGAAAGCTTATGTACGAAGCGAATACTGTGCACACACAAATCACCCTACAATCACTCCGGGTATCTTTGCAAGTAACAACAAACTCAATAGTTCAGGGCAATTATTTTAAAAGTATCTATGTAGAAATGAATTTTAATGCAGAATTTGCTGGATTCTCAATCGTAAATCACCAACTATGTAACTGCTGACCAGTGATGAAAACTCCAAGCATGAAAAGGCTGAGATGAACGATGAGATCAAAGCACACACTCTATCAGTAGTACCTAAACCCATCACTTCACGCTCCCAATGAGTGCTCAAATTTGATATGAGCATCTTGGTAAAAAAAACCAAGGAAACACGTTAAACATAACAACCAGGTCAGTTTACCCGAGTAACAAGCAGATAAATGCCAAGTTGTGTCCACTGTGTAGGTTTATAGGATGCCTGAAAGGGAGGGTGGCACTAGATTAATTTAGGAATAAATCAAAGTAGTTTGGGAGTGAAATCTCAGGGCGAGGGGGGAGCAACACTGTTGTTTCCTTATTTCTAAAAAATAATAAAATGGACAGGTACAAGAGGCACCAAGAAATGTTATCATTGGGCCAATGCAACCCGGCCAAGAAGAAGATGACAGAATCACAGAA